>RJWM01013259.1:0-53688 GCA_004363535.1 Dasyprocta punctata | reverse complement strand
TCTTATGAATACCCTCATATAAAACTATGTCTTTTTTCCATACCTTCCTTCCTTGGTTCCCCTTGTAATACCTTTTATTATCTTCAAACTAGATGCCCTTACCAATTGGGCAAATATAGTCGAGCGAAATAGCATTGAATAAAACCAGTAACAAATAAGGTAATGGAGGCAATACATAGTAATGTGACGTTGATTTCTATAGTGCCTCATGTTAGCTTCAGGGCAGTTGCCTATATCATCTGTTGTAACACAAACACACTAAGATAGGTTAAAATCCTTCAGAACAGAGCAGCGAAAGTAATACCTGGTTTTGAAGCAAGGTGATCATATATTGAAGGCTACCCTTATAAATTTTGTTATCTTTACAATAGCTGTCTTTGTCATTATTTATGATAAAGTTAGGTTGGTCGAGGTAGAATAGGATTAAACTAAACAGCTCATTGAAAACAATACTGGACTTAAATCCCATTAATGGATTATTCATTTGTCTGTTCTGCTCAGTGGTATCTCTCTGTCGCTTTTTCTGGAGCAGTGGACTTCTTTATCTCTCTCTAGAATGTCCTTCAGTATTCTCTGTACCGTTGGCTCTGTTGTCATAAATTCCTTTAGTTGTTCTTTGTCGTGGAAGCATATTGTTTCTCTGTTGATTTTAAAAGACAATTTTCCAGGATATATTAATCTGGGTTGGAAGTTATTTTCCTTCAGGGCTTGAAATATTTTACTCCAAGCTCTTCTTGACCTGATGATTTGAGTTGAGAAGTCTGTCGTGATTCTGATGGGCCTTCCTGCTGCTATAAATATGGGTATGTGTGTATCTCTGTAATGCAATGTCTTTAACTCTTGTGGGAAGACACCTAGAAAGGGAATAGCTAGGTTGAATGGAAATTCTAGTTTTAGTTTTTGAAGGAATCTCCATACTGAATTCCATAGTGGTTGTACTGGTTTAAACATCTGCATAGTATTCTTTAAGTAAAAGAGACTTTTCTTTGTTTTAAGAAATCTTAATAGAGTATCAATCATCAAACCTGAACACAGGCAAATTTTATTTTTCAGTATATTATACTAAATCAGAAGAATTATCTTTTTAAATTTTTATCTTTAATATGAAGAAAATTATTGGCAGTGATAAAACCATGAATAAAATGCTACCAATTGGTATTACTAGGAATCAAGAATGATTGATAACATGATTAAAAAAATAACAATGTGCCAGCAATGATTAGCTATGCCAAAGATTAAATTTTGTTATTTATAATTTCTTCAGTGATCACCTTTACTCTAAAAATTAATTCATATTATGCTTTAACACTGATTTTCCCAGTAATTTAAAAACATAATCATAAAGTAGGTAACAAATAAAGGTAATAGTATCCTCAGAATTTTCAAACACCAGATAAAATGAAAATAACATGTTTGCCAATTAAATAAAACATAAAACTCAGAAAATTAATCAATAATTCAGTCTTTTCATTTGAAAAGTGCATTGAGATTTCATTCACTAAATTATTATTGTGGCGTTATATTTGGAGTAACTTTTGAAAACAGGATGTGGCCTTGGCTACATGTACACATCTTTTCTACCGGTGTAATTTTTATTGATTCACTGTGGGTACATTTTAAACCTTCTGCTGCCAAATTTTTATGGCTTTGGAGCCAAAATCCAATGTCCTTGGAAGTATGATTTTGGAAAAATGCTACCTATGTTATTAAGACTCCGATGACCACTTGCCCCTTGCCATGTTCTGTGAGAACAGCAATCACCAGGGCACACATTCTCCTTGGTGGGCAGCTCACATGAGAAGCCATCATGGAACGGAGGCAGGCAGAGTCCCTGTCCATGGGGTGTGGCCCCACCCCAGAAAGGCAAAATGCGTTCTCAGGGTTATCTTCTTGCCTGGTCTGCTTTGTGTTTGATTCAGCTCTAATCAGGGAGATATTTCCTAAAAAGAAATATGAAGCACACTAGACTGGTTTAACTTCTTGAACACAAAGATCCTTTATATTAATAGTTTTTACATACAATATTTATATATTCTATATAAATGTACTTAAATTATATATATGTAAGGTATATATATATATTGTTTTTTCATGTGTTAATGTGAAATTATAGGCTTTTGGATTTGACACTAATATACTGAATCTCTAAATACTATTTTTTTTAATTTTAGTGGTTTTGAGGAAATATTGCAGATTTTAGATTGAGAAATCCTGAACAGAAATCATAGTTAGCTGAATAATTTTGTAATTTTAATTAATAGCCATATAGAACCTCAGATTCATCAGAGTTTGAAAGTAGAATAGTACCAGTCTTGTGCCAGTGGTATCCCCTTGAGGAAATGAAAAACGTATTAAGTATCTGATGTAGTAAGTCTTTAGTAAGTGGTAGTTATTAAAGACATGATATGTATTTAGTAATGCTTTTGCTTAAGAAAAATTGTAATTTAATTTCTTGAAACATTTCCAACTCAGGGTGCTCTAAACTGTCCTTAAAAGTGGCCCTGAGTCCATGAATCAGTGTAAAGAGGGGATAGGAAAATACAGTGAATATTTAAATTAAAAAATAGTTATTATAACAGAAAACACAATGCTATCAATTTCCCTCAAAATACATTTTCACTTCAAACACTCATCCTATCATGCTTGCCACTTCTGAAGCATTTCTTTAACTCCTCATGTCTTTATAAAGTATAAACACAAAGGTGGTGAATTATGCTGCCAAGTACCATCCAACAGAAAGTCATACAGTATGACAGTGTGTACTTATCCTTTTAATTCACCAAATATGACAGGATGTTACTTCTGGTTCTTCCCCAAAGTCAAAATACCCATGAAAGGTAAATATTTTGGATCAATACAGGAAATCAAGACAGCCACGATTGAGCAACTAAAGACACCCACAAAGTGATCTGTTAGAACTATCTCAGAAAGTGACAAGAAGGATGGGCAAGTGTGCCCAGAGCGAGGAGGAGGATTTTGAGGAGGGTTAATAGCAGTGTGTCTTTTACTACAATACATTTTTAAATTTTGAACAAACACTGTTTTTATGACCACACCTCAAATTTATCTATCATCTATCTACCTGTCTATCTATCTTCATCCTCATCTATCTTGACACTTCATTTTCATTAATGAATTCATCATTATCATAACAATTTATTAAGCATTAACAACCTATTGAGAAGGGTTTTGGTGCACGCGTATAATTCCAGCACTCTTGAGTTAAGGCAGGAGAACCACAAGTTCAAAAACAGACTAGACTACATAGAAAGACCCTATCTGAAAAAAGAACAAAACAACCTTAATGAATTACAATGTTTGTGTTGTACTCCTAGTTTCACCCCTATTCATAATACCTTTAATTTTCAAACCATGTGTGTATGTCCCAGGACTATGGATATGGAAATTAACTCAAGACAGATTCGAGAACCTTAATTCCAGCTACCAGCTTGCTCTTCATTGAGCTTGTCCATTAGTGACTGACACGACTTTTAATACTTTAAATATTTGGACTTGGCTTGGCTCTGCTTTTGGACTTCTGAAGCTGCTAACAACGCAGTGCTCTTCATTTGCACTCTCCATGAGTTTCTTTCACCCTTAAATCTAAAATAAAGATAGAACATTTAAAAATGCTTTTATCCTAGTTCAACAGAGACAGAGGGTTCACTAGCTATTTATTAATAGATTCAATAGACACTTTTGTTCCTTATTGAGGATCTATTCTCCTTCTCAATGGTGGTGTCCTTATAAATTTTTACTGACGTATTTTTATCTCTCTTATTTCCTTTATTTTGTTCATCTAAAAATACATGCTTCTTTTTTCTGCATATGGAGGCAATGCTCACTTGGAATAACAGGTTGAAATGAAAAGTTGGACTTCCAAGGAAAACAATGATAAATGAAATTTCATGCAACTTTTCTTTTTGAGTCTTTATTCAGTTAAGTTCTTCTGGAGTTGTTAGTGGAAAAAGGTATCATAGGTAATATTCACTGTAGAAGCAGGGTTGGGACCCATGAATGATTTCAGAGGTCAAGTATATGAGAAAGATATCAAGCTGTTTCAACAACGCACTTTACCTGTGAAAAAAATCGAAAAGTGTCTTGGGAATAGACTATTAGATCTTATAGGAATAAATTTTAACAGAAATGTAAGCACCCAACATTAGTAGATTTCAATTATTTCATCTGAGATGGAAAAGAGACACTTTCAGATTGTGGTTAACGGCATTCTATGTGGTCTTTTTGTGGAATGAACATGCAAAATAAAAGGTAATGATTTTTTGGTCAAAAGAAATTTTAAAAATGAGTTTCTCCAGTGTTTACTATGAAATCATGTGTATTTATTTTTTCCAATCCATTGTGCACATAGATTTTATTGAAGTGAGAGTTTGAGATCGATGTAGGAGTAAATGGCATACACAGAGACAGTAGACCCTAAAAGAAGACCCAGAGCCACAGGTAATCATAAATTTGTAAGCTCTCTGAGAATTAACAGACTTAGACAGTGGCTGAACTTATGCCCAGTATACTTAGTTGTATTTCATTTGGAAGCTAGATCCTAGCTTACATCTGGCTTCTGCCCACCTAAGATTAAACTGAATATATATGAATAAGGAAATTTCTCAATTTTAGTCACTGTTAGAAATTTAAATTTTTTCTCTATAAGTCCTCTAAGAAGAATATCCGTTCCATTATACTAGTTATTGATTATTACATAACAGAACAATCCTAGGCGTAGTCAGCTAACACTCCTGCAGTCCTGGTGGGGTAGACTCAGGTGGGTGCCCCTGGCTTCAGTTCTCTCGAGATGCTGCCTTCAAGATTCTCTTCAGGGCTGCGTTCTCATCTGAAAACTCAGCTGACGGAAGATCTTATTTCTGAATGGGTTGTGGTTGTTTGAAGGATTCAGTTTTCACAAGAAGTTGTTACACTAAGGGCCTCCATTTATTCCTTGTCATTTCTTAGACCTGGTTCTTTCTTTTTAGTTGCTTCTAACATGGCAGCTGGCTACTTTAAGAATGAACGAGTAAAAAAGCAAATGAGAATACCCATGAACTGAACCATATTCTTTTCACAACTTTTTGTCAGAAATGAAATCTTTTCACTTTACATGGTACAGCATGCTTTAGAAGTAAGTCACTAAACTCAGCCCACAGTGAAGTAGAGAGTATTATACCCGGCCATCAACACCAGGAGAGCACCTGACTGTGGGCCAGACCACATTACAGGTCTTCTTTGAGAGACAAGAACACAGAAAGCATAGTTATATTGCCTGCAATGGATCTCCAAATGTTAACATTTAGCAGAAGATGAAATGCATATTAAAATAAAATTGAGTTGAACTGAATTTTATTTATGATCATTTTGATTAGGACATTATTTTAGATAAAAGGTGAAAATAGTAATGGCATGTGATTCAGCAATTGTAAACTATTCTTAATTGAATTCATACCTAAACGTTGATAATACAATAGTTTATCTTAATCATTTATATTAATACTTTTGCATTTACTTATTCTGTTATATGAACTATGATATATTTCTATCTAGTAATTTTTTCTGTTGAATGAAGCCTAGTAGTATGTGCAAAGATGGTAAAATATTTAAAATATAATGTTATGTGTTAGTCAGCTTTCCTGTTGCTGGATATAATACCTGACACAACTTCAAGGAGGAGTGGTTTAATATGGCTTATGTTCTAAGGGGATTCAGTGCATGATCAACTGGCTCAAAGTTAGAAATATTGGGCAGAAGCGTATGGCAGAGCAAGGGTCCAGTGTCAGCTTAATTCATTGTGTCTGGGAAACAGAGAAAGGGTCCAGTGTCAGAGAGGAGGAGACCAGGGATGAGACATGGGCGCCAAGGCCAGGCCTCCAGGGCCCACAAAGAGACACTGTGATCGTGCACCATCAACCCCCTGGGTCACTCCCAAGTCAAGTTAAGGTGAGCGTCACCATTGTATTTAATAGAAATCATTCACTGTTGTGTGTAGCAGTGAGATAATTCTGTCTAAAAAAAATGACTAAAACTTTGAGTTTGATCTGTGACACATCCTCAGTCTAACTTTACTTTTAGTAAACACTAGCTCCCCAGATACTCCTTTGGTATATAAAACAGAATAACCTATATTTATGTTTCAATTTGAACAAAAGAGAATTCACCCTACCATGAATGAATGCTTCCACTCTAGATCGATGTTTTACTTTGAATATTTGCAAGCCATAAATATGAAGTTATTCTGAGATCAGAAAGGCCCATAAAGGACTAGAATATTTCAAACACACCAGGGCTATATCCTGTTTTATTTACGTCTATGGGGGGGTGGGTTTGAAATCTTAGATAGTATCAGATAGAGTCAGTATGATTCTCTGAAGCAAGATTTGTCAAGTAACGGGTTATGATAAAAATATCCTCCTAGAGAAACCTGACAGGCTTTCATTATTATGCCCACAAAGTTATATTTTACTTGTTTATGACCTTGTATGTATGCTATGGTTCACTATGTATTTTCTGAATCCTTGATGATACCAAATTCATAAAAACCTTGACTAAGTAAATTAATCTATTATTAGATCTTCCATGGATATTTTATCACTATTATAAAAGTGCTGCTTTGATCTCAGATGTTTGCATTATATTACATAATTGTTTTCCTAGTGTAATGTGCTGTTTAATCATTGTGCCTTCCTGGAACATGGAAGATTTTATGGATATAGTCTATTTTTGTTACTAATAACAGAATGTTTGATAAAAAACACAAAATTATTGTACTGCAGCTCATAGGCTGGACAGACTAAGAGCAAGAGGACAGTATTCGCTGAGGCCTTTTTATTTTGTCACAAGGCAGAAGGGATTAGGATGAGACATAGGAGAGAGAGAGAGGGAGAGAGAGCAAGAGAGAGAGGGAGGGGGTGGGGCAGAGAGGGAGAGAAGGTGGGAGAGAATGAGAGAGAATGAGGGAGAGAGGCAGAGAGAGAAGAAAATGTAAAGAGAATGAATGAAGGAGGGAGACAGAGAGAGAGAGAGAGTCTGAACTGTCACTTGTGTGAGGACTCACTATTGAGATAACAAAACTCACTTTCATAAGAAAGGCAGTAATCTAGGCATGAAGGTGGGGCCCTCATGAACTATCACTTCTATAAGGCTCTACCTTTTAATGATATTATTGTAACATTTCAATTTCTGAACTTGTTTTGGAGGGCAGAAAGGTTGAAACCATAGCATAGTAGTAATGCTTCTCTTTATTCATTGCTGATAATCTTCCTAGTTCCAAAGTCTGCTTTATCTGGGATCAACAGAGTGCTGGTAGATTTCTTTTGATTAGTGTATGTATGCTGTATAGTATTTTGTTCCACCACTTAGCTTTTAACTTATCTAAACCTTAATATTTTAAGTACCCATAAATAAGTTATCTTGAATAGGAAAATAATTTAGGAGACACTCCTGAGATGGGAAGATTTTCCTGAGTTATCTGAGAGAATGTGATATAATCGCAAAATCTGTAAAGAGAGAGGAAGTCAGGGAGAAGGGGAGAGGCTGCACTGCTGGCTTAGAAGAGGGAGGAACAGACCACGAGCCAAAGAACACAGGTGGCATCTCCGAGCTGGGGAACGCAGGGGATAGATTTTCTCCTCAAGTCTCCATAAGGCATGTGGCTCTGTTGACAACTCATTTTGTATTTCTGAACTTCAGAACAGTAAGAGAAGAGATTTGTGTGGTTTTAAGCCATGAAATCTGTGGCAATTTGTGATAGCAAATAAATAAATAAATAAAGTGATACATCAAGAAACGCATTATTTCATTTTTTCGCTCATGGAAATTTTCACCAAATATAGAAATCTTCACTTGTAAATTTTTTTTCTTTAAAAGTATTAAAGATATCCCTCTACTCTTCATGCTTACGTGGTTCCAAGAAATTTGCTCTAATTTTTATTCAGCTTTCTCTGTAAATGTGTTTTCTTTTCCTTTTCTGGTTACTAACATGTACTGTTAGTTCTCTTTTGTGTCTGCACTTGGTAGATAAAGGTGTTCTTTTTGTTTGTTTGTTTGTTTGTTTATATATTTAATTTAGTTTTGTCAGTATTTCTCCTGCTTGGTGTTCTCTAAGTTGCCTGAACTTGTGGTTTCATTTGTGTCATTAATTTTGAAAATTTTTAGAACATTTTTATTTCAATTCTTTTTTCTGTCCCATTCTGTCTTGTCCAGCTGACATTCCAATAAATATGCACATCATAATGCTGTTCTAGAATTATGGAATATTCTACTTTTTAATTTTTTTCCTAATATTTTCACTTGGCAGTTTCTTTTGTTTTATCTTCTAAGCCATTAAATATTTAGGGATTCTCAGCCTATTGCTGAGTACTTTGAAGAAATTCTTCATTTCTTGAACTAAATTTTTGATTAACATGTTTTCTTTTGATTTTTTGTACTATTTTGCTTTCTACATAGATGTATCTGGTTTTCCATGTTTTGTATCTGCTTAAAACATTGTTAAAACATATTAATTGTGGTTTCTCTGAATTTTTGGTCTGATATTCCAACTCCTGTTTTCATATCTCAGTCCAGTTCTGATGACTGTTTTATCTTAAGCTACTTTTGCATTTCTTATAAATTTTGTCAGCCACAAATATTCACAAAGTAAGAAATAAAAGGTAAATATGATTTTAGTGTAAGAATTTATATTAAACTGGCCTAGGGTTGGCTTGGGTTATTTTTTGTTTCTTACAGTTATGGACAACAGAGACATCAAATCTAGTCATTAACCTTGTTTTTATCTCTCATTTTAGCTATTATGTTATCGCCGCAAACTTTCTGAGTTAAAATCAATTCTTTTCATTGGGTGCTTTGTAACTTGAAAGAAGTCTGTGGACATAACATCTGCTAGTCTTCTTATTGTCTTTGTTATGGGCCTCTGGCTCAAAGGTGTGTCTTCATATGTGTTTCTGTTCTTCATGAGTGGCTTTGTTCCTCTTTCAGGGAACTGAGGTTTTTCCTTGTGGCCTGGCCTGTGATAATGTGGTCCAGTATTGTAAGTCTATGACTTATTATTTTTATATAATGTGCTGGGGTAAGGAGAGCTAGAGAACATGAGGTAAAGCAACTAGCTAGGATTAAGGACCCACTTAGAGAGTTAGAAAAATTGCTTGGGCACCATGAAGGACAGGTTCAAATGTTGTGTACATGAAGGACAGCGAGATTGTAAAATAAATAAATAAATAAATAAAACAAACAAAAAGAAAGCATAGAGGGAAGAATGAATTGGTTTTAATAAGTTTAAATCCACAGAGAAATTTCACTGTGTGTGTTCTTTAAACTCTGAATTGTGATACTGAAAGCATAATCTCAACCATCTTTGGATACAACCTGAAGAACTAATTTTTGTGTATGTGCAAATAGAACAATAGATAAACATGAATGATTTCTAAATATACCCATCTTTATTTTTAAAAGATTAGCTTTAATCTGACTCTGAAAGAAGTAAAAGGATCAAAACGGGTTAAAATGAAGAAAAAATAACTGCAGATTCAGGCAAGCTTTATAATACATTTCCCCAAACAATCTCAAGTTCAAAAGACTAACATCAGTAAATAATACAGTAAAAATTATTTCAACTGCCATTGGAATTTTGGATAGTATATTTTGACTTCTTATTTTAGAGATCAGAGAATATATGAGATATAATAAAAACTATAGAGTGTTAAATTTTATTTTATTTTATTTTATTGGTACCAGGAGTGGAACTCATGACATTGTGCTTGCCAGGCAGGCTCTGGGCCACTGAGCTATATCCCCAGCCCTAGAGTGTTAGATTTTAAAAATTATAATAAAAGACGCATCATCATTAACCTCCTTCAGTATTCTGCTCCTTAATTCCCACGCACTTATTCCATCATTCTTGCCACTTTCTGGAGTAGTTCTGAAAGTCCTCTTCCATGAGTGTCTTGTTGCACTGTCATGTACATCCTGAATCAGTCAGAAACACTTAGCTTCCAAGGGTGTTTTTGACTTTGAGAAAGAGCTAGGGTTTGCACAATGTGGACGAGGATGCACCAGAATGTTCTCATGAGACTGTCTTTCCGTTTGATGGCAACACACAGCCACATTTACTATATTTTTGAACCCACTTCCTAAAGATGCTTCGGAAAAAGGACTTCCAGTGTGGCTTCAGAAAATGGAAAGAAGCATAGGATAAATATATTCAAAATGAGATGGAGTATTTTACAAGGATTTAATGGTGATGTATCTTTTACTGTAACACATCTTTAAGTTTAAATATTTTCAATCATTTCTTGTGGACGGCAGCATCTCTTCTTACTCAAAAGGTCCCATGCTAATTCACATGCATTCATAGAGTGATGTTTGCTTTATTTTGCGTTTTTGTTTGTTTTGACTTGATAGTGTGGATGAGTTGAGTGAGATGTGATGGGACAGCCTGGAATTTAACCCTAGCCTATGATCACAAACTCTTGGTAACAGTACTATCATGACCTCCATTCTCATGTGGTTTTACTCTCTGGTTTTAGCTGCTGCACCATTCTATAGCTCCATTTATTGGTCATATAAATGTTGCTCATAGCTCACATTTGGTAGTTTCCTTCAGATTAATAGTCAGTGACAGTACAAATGGCGTATTTACATTATTTGTCTTTTCCTTTTTACTTCCCTTTTGTGACATGGATCATGGCCCAAATAAGAATATCCACCAGTTGGCAATAGTCTATCCAAAGCCCAAGACCACATTTCTCCAAAGGACTAATCAGTGGATACTGTATGATTCTTTGTCTTTTAAAAAAATACATATTCTTCCCAAGACCTAAGGAGCTATGTGCATATTCTTAATACCCCTTGATGTTCCAGTTTAAATTTCACTATACCAGAAGATTCTTTATGGTGGGGGCGTGACTCAGCGGTAGAACACTTGTCTACTACGTGGGAGGTCCTGGGTTCAATCTTGAGGATCACAAGTAATAAAAGGGGATGAGGGCCTCTTCATAGTTATCCTTATATTTTTTGTAATTATGGATGAGAATTAAAAATTAATTATTTTTAGTACCTTTTATTATTTTTATGTAGTTTCCAGACATTGTATGCAGAGATAGGGCAAAAATGATATTGCCTCTTCTATCTTTATTGAGAAGTTCCAGAAAATGCTTCTGGATGGTTAGAATGATGATGAGGCATCTTCAGTCACTCTAGTTCAAAATCCTTTCTGTCAATCCGAGTAACATACACATAAATAAGATCATTAAAATTTCTTCTGTTAAATGCATGCGTGCCTACAATGCTAAGTAGTTGCTTTTAAAAAATGAGCACAAGGTCAATAAAAATGAACTAGATGTGGGAAGAAAATAAGTAAATTTCAATTACTTTTAAATGTGTTTTTCAATATTTTTAAAAATTTAGTGCTATTAAAAATACTCTTACCCAATATACACATTAAAATATTTATATGGGAAGAATGTTATTTTTTATGTTGAGAATTTATATTCATAACTTTCAAATGGTAGCCTAAAATGATGTTTAACCTTAAAAATAATTACTCTTTAATTACAATGCAAGTCTATATTTAAAATTTGGATAACATTTATTAGAAAAAAAGTTTGAGGCTGTTGCTTAGAATTGGATTTATTACTTCTAAAAAAGAAATAAAGAGTAAAAACGGGATCATTTTCTCAGAGTGAAATACATTAGCTAATATAAAAATGAGTGCTTTAGACATATTTCTAAGTACTTTATTTTAGGCCTAAAGTTTTGTATCTTCAATATATATCCTTAATCGCTTAAGAAGAGTGCCTTCCAGAACCTGGAGATTAAAATTATTTTTAATGACAAAGAAATATGAGATAAGACAGAATCCCTCAGAAGTATACTTCCCATTCTCTGTTTACTAGTTCAATAAAGGTTCTAAAATTATAAGATAGTATTTAAAATACTGTCATAAATTTTACAATTATATATTATAATACTTCTGAATTATGTCTGTTATTCTCAAGAGAGATATACTCCATGTAAATAGATACATCAAAAAACTCTTGGCAATTTTCCACTGGTATAGGAATAAAAAGGTATTTAAAGCAACACTTTTAAAAAACTAAGTATATAATATTTATAAGTTTCTTTACTAACTTTATGAAAATTGTACACTGAAACAGAAAGCTGAGACAATAACAATTCAAAATAATGTAATGTACTGAGACAAATAAGTGTTCTGTATTTTCCCTGAAACTTAGAGAGTAAAAATGAAAATAATGGTATCTGCTTGTATAACGTGGGTTCTGAAGTTCTAAGATAATATGTAGTTGAATTAAGAGATAGAAATTACTGATTTAGAAAGACTTTGCTTCTTAAAAAATTAATTCAAATAATTCAATGAATATCTTGTATGTGTGGTAGGTCAAGAAATGGTAAATTCTGGGAAATACAGATGGCTGATACCTATTTTTAACGATTTATCAAATTTTTCTTATTCTCTTGTGGTTCCCAAACTAGTGAAATTTATGCCCAAGTGAACTGCCACAGTACAATGAATGCAGCAAAACACAGATGGAGAAAAGGAATGCAGAGAAAGAACACAGATCTTCATCAGATCGGGAAGATTTTGGAGTGAGTAGTGTTTTCTGGAACTTCTGAATAAATATGGAAGAGGCAATAACATTTTTATCCTCTCTATAGGTATACATAAGACATGCTTTAGAATGAGATTAGTGATAGAATAAAACAGTAGATTTTGCAAGAGGCTACAGAGTTAGGGTATCTTTGTTCTAAGAAGTTATATCCTCTCAAATTCAAGACAACATCCATAGAATAGGTTTGAGGGGAAGTTAAGGTGGAGATCTCAGCATTTGGAAATAATAAAATGTACTGAATGGGGAGGAGAGGCAGTTAATACCTTCTCCCATCCTTTGTCATCACTGAATGGAAAGATTTGGTGGTTAATGGATTCAAGGACTCTAAGTAAAAGGTCAGATTTTAAGAGATAAACTTCAATTACTTAGCACATTCAGAGTACCTATTAAAAAACTATTATGTTCACGATACTGGTTCAGTTTCAAATCTACATGATAGAGAAATAAAAAAGTAATTAGGTTTAAGAGCTCATAAAATTATAATTAATGACAATGATGAAGATGATGATGTTATTATATGACATAAATACTACTAATATTTTATAAGTATTGTAAGTATTCTATAGGTTACTTTTGCATAGCCATTAGAATATATTAACTCATCTAATCCTTTTAAAAAATCTACAGTCTGGTTCCTTATTGTACCCCATTTTACAGCAGAAAGAACTAAAGCACTGAGAGATCAAGTAGCCAAATGTCATATAACTAGTAAGTGTGTTAAATGAATAAATTGGTAGAATAGAATAGAATACAAACTATGGGTGGCTGAAACTGAAAATGCTATAGTGGCTCAAATGATGCAGTAACTAATTTAGTCTGCAGAAACTCCCTTGAAAGTGGAAATTGATGTTGTTGCTGAAGGTTAAGGACAGCGCAGATATAACCATAAGGAGGAGTCTATTAGTTTTTCCCTCACTGGCCACAATTAACTGACAACCACAAGTTAAAAGAGGAAAGGTTTAATTTGGCTCACATTTTGAGGGAATTTAGCTCATGATCAGCTGGCTCAAGGCAGAAACATCATAGCAGAACAGCATGGTGGAGCAATTACTTATTTCATGGAAACCAGGGAGCAGAGTAGGGGAAAGATACCAGAGAGGAAGGGTGAGACTTAAAGTCATGTCTCCATAAACCAATGGGACACACCCAGAAGTGGGCTATACCCATCCCCCCGACAGATTCCAAAACCAAACAACGTGACACTCCACCATAATTGTTTGTTATAGTTCACCTGTCGACCTCATACAGAAACATACTGTTTTTGAGACAGGGTTTTGTTATGTAGCACAGGCTGGCCTTGAACTCACTTATGCAGCCCAGGCTGGTCTCAAACTCACAGCAATCCTCCTGTCCCGGCCTCTGGAGTGTGGGGATTGCAGGTGTGTGCCACCACACCCAGTGAGAAATTCACATATTTAATCCATCCTTAATTTTAAAGCATACTTAATCTCTAAATTAAGACAATAGGAAGTTCATTGCTGTGCTTAATACAATACAGCTATCCTGTATATAACAGGAAACGCAATTTGTTCCTTAGAGTCTCAATATCATTTTTCAAAAGTCCACATCCAAGTCTCTTCTGAGGCTCAAAGTAAAATCTGAGAAGTGAATGTCTCCAAAATTAAAAAGCAAGTTACATAATACCATGGTACAATAGCGCAGGGTAAATATTTACATTTCAAAAAAAACAAAAACAAAACAAAACAAAAAAACAAAAAACAAAGCAAAACAAAACAAGGGAATAGAAAAAAATTTGGATAAAGACAGCCTGAAACCCAGCAGGACAAACACTGAGTCCTGCATGTCCATTTGCAGCATCCAGGACACGTGGTGGTAATATGTGAGCTCCCAAGAACTTGAGTGACCCCACCCCGGTGACCTTGTTGATTGTACTGTCATGGCCTCTTCCGTGGGAAACTCCACTCACGTCCTGCAGGTTTCCTGGGCAGTTGGTTGGTGCTCCTGGCACCTCTGACTTCCTGTGGCCTCCACTGCAATTTGGGTTTCATTTTCAAAGCTTCATGCATTGACTGCTAGGAGACTCCATGCCTGGGCTCCCGGGCCTTCTTTTGAAATCTGAGTGAAAGCCTCTCTGAACCCACAACTTCTGCATTTGGCATAATAGTAAAAGCAGCATCACATGGACTGTGCTGAAGTTTGCTGTCAATTCTAACATTGAAAAGTGTCATAACTAGAATGAAAAAAATTGTACGTATTCAACAGCAGATTTGCGCAAACAGAAGGAAGCCTAAACAGATTTCAAGAAAGACAATTGAAATTCTGAAACCTAAGGGAAAGGAAGAAAACAACTCAAATGAAGAAAGTTAGCAGAATCTAAGGGGCTTGTGGGCCACAATCAAATGGAATAATATCCTCATCATAGGAATTCCAACAAACTGAAGAAACATATTTAAATAGTGGCTACCAAGTTCCACATTTAATATAAGATAGTAAATCTACATACTACAGAAATTAAACACTCTTCAATCAGCATAACTATAGAAGATTCACATCAAATACAATATATTAAAATTTCTCAGAAACAGGGAGAATCCAGTCTACCAAGTGCTTAAGTCAAGTACAAAGAATCTTTAGGTTAATAACTGTTATAAGACAAAGATGAGTGTTATATATTGGTAAAGAATCAGTTTACATATAATAGCTACAATCACAGTTATATACATAAAATGTATCACAGACCCAAAATGAATCACCCAAGCATTTAGATAAATTTAAAGTGATGAAATAATACAGAGTATTTTTCTAATCACACTGGAATAAACTAAAAATCAGTGGAACAGAGAAAATGGAAAATTTTTACAAATAAATGGAAGCTAAACAATGCACCCACCAATAGATCAAAGAAGAAATCAAGGTAAACTAGAAAATTCTCTGTGACAATCACACAGGAAAGCATTTCCAAACCTGTAGGATGCAGGGAGAGCAGCTAGAGGGAAATTTCTGGCACTAAAAGTTGTCTATATTACAAAAAGAAAAAAAAGAAAAAAGAAAAATCTTCAATTAATAATGGCTCTATAGCTTAAGGATAAAGAATTATAAAATGAAGAGCAAATAAAATCCAAAACTAGCTGTAAAAGGGAAATAATAAAGATTTGATGGATATAAGTGAAATAGAGAAAGAAAATCAATATAGAAATTCAATGAAACAACACACAGGGTCTTTGAAAATATTACTAAAATTGCTAAATCTTTAGCGATATTGACAAAAAACAAAGAGATAGGGCAATAAATAAAATTTAAACTAAGTGAGACATTGCTACCAATCTTGCAGAAATACAAAGGCTTATGAAAGAATAATACTATGAGCAATTGAATGCTAATAAATTAGAGACTTTGTATGAAATGGAAGAATTCCTAAAAATAAGTTAATTACAGAAACACTTGAAAGAATCTCATAAAGAGTAACAATATGAAAGTAATTTTAAAATTTCATGACAAAAGAAACAGACTTCACTGGTGAGTACTATCTAATATTAATAAATAATGAACAACGATCTACCTCAAACTCTTAAAAAAATAGAAACACCAATTAACTCATTCTCTGAAGCCAGCAATACACAGATATCCAACAAGGATGAACATATCCAAAGAAAACTGCAGGTTGCAATCCCTTATAAACACAGACACTAAAATTCTCAGCAAATACTAACAAACTGAATCCAATAATATAGTAAAAGTATTATGCACTATGGCCAAGTTGGATTTACTCCAGGAAAGAAGAGTTTGTCATAAGAAAAACTGATCAATGTACTACGCCATGTTAATGAAAAGAAAAGAAAAAACAAAAACTTTACAATATCATGTTGGTGAATGCAGAAAGCATATTTGACAGAGTCAAACACCTTTTGACAATAAGCAGAAAACTAGTAGTAGAAATGCCAATCAAAACCTCAATGACACTCCACTTCACATTCCATACCCACTGGGTTTAGGTCTGATACAAAAATAAAGAAAATATAAAGTGTTAGTGAGAATGTGAAGTGGCAATCATTGTACAGTGCTGTCAGAAATGCAGAAATTTTCGGCTGCTGTAGAGAAGTTTGGCATTTCCTCAGAAGCTAAACACAGCATTGCCACATGACTCAGAAATTTTACTCCCAGAATACCTCAAAATAAATGAAAATTATTACTCAGACAATAAAAGGTACATGAAGGTTCACAGCAACAACACACATAATAATGAAAAGGTAGTGATAACTAAAATATCCTTCAGATAATGACTGCATATGTAAGTCATCACATTTTCAGACAATGGAATACTGTACCATTAGACCTGGAAAGGCAATGAAATACGTATATAGAGCGCAACATGGGGAAACCACCAAAGCATTATCTTATGTTAAAGGAGACAATCAAAAAAGTGACATTTCACATGATCCTGTTAATATGAAATATCCAGAATAGATACATTCATACAGCTGGATTGGAGAAGTTTCTAGAAGCTACAAGCAGGAGGCTTGGGTGAAGGTGGGAAAGAGTTTTTAGAAACTGCTTAACGGATTATTTCTTGGAGAGCTGGAAAGGTTTCAAAAGTTGATAGAGGGGCTACTTGCTTATTTCATAACCACGTAACTTTATGAGTGTACTACATGCCAGTGCCTTGTTCATAAAATTATCACTGATTTTACATTATGTGAAATTCACCTGAATAAATTATTTTCAGAATATAGGTAAAAGAATATAGGTAAAAGATTAAAATAGTCATAGTTATATGTTTATAGATATACACATATTACTGCATTTATGTATAAGTATGCAAGATAGATAACTATATTACTAATTCAGTTAGTTCATCAGAAAGAATACTTTGTGTTGCCATTGTTTAATAGTCTGATTACTTTTATGCTTAGATTTCATAACTTGAACACCTACTTCTAAGATAACAATCTGTAATATATTAACTAGTATTGATTTCTTACTTTATTTTTGAAATTCTGTAATACTTCTTTTTTCTGTTATGTTTTTTTCAAAATTAAAATGTATATATATGTATATGTTCGATCTCCTTAAGTCACTAAAGTATTATAACAGAAGACTTGACATGTAGCAAAATGTGAATGTGATTCTCATGTATTTACCATTTCTAGCCATATACCCAGAAATGGAGTGAGAACTCTTTGACCATTCGCCCAAGGGAGTTTTGAAGCCAGAGAACTGAGTTAATTCATGGGTAATACAAAAGTCTGTCAGAATGTACGGGTGTCAATAACTGAAAACCTGGGTGCAAACTGGCATACATAGCACATCACATACCTTTCACGTAAAGCGGGTTGGAGGGATGAAACTGGAGAAGAGAGACACCCAGGCGCTCTGAATGAGGTCAGCATACAACTCCAGACTGAGAGCAAGTTTCATTGTTCATCGCGTGCTCAAACACTGGCAATACCTTCCGGCTTATCTGGTGGATATAAGGCATATACTTATATGCCAAGGGTATACGAGTTAGGGTTCACTGATGTCTGCACTGCTGTACTTGCAGTTAATTGTAGCCTAGAAACAGCGGCATTAGCAGCAGGTGGTACCATGTTTCCCACTTAAATGCACAAGTGTGGGTTTGTCTTGTTCCCTTCAATGTGAACCCAGGGAGAATCTTTGAAATAGAAAAAGAATCATATTACTGTCGTTCCTTCCTAATTTCAGAATAGGAATTGTGAGAGACTGAGTTGGTAATAAAATGAGTGAATCAGTGTGAGGTAAAGCTCTCTCCATGCGAGGTTGGAAGGCTTTCAGAAACAGTGCTAAATGATCTGTCAGGCAACTCATTTAAACTAAACCTCAAAGAAAGGAGGGAAGCATTTAGTGTAAAACAGATTTTGAAAGGTCAGAGGATGAAAGGGCCTGACATAATGTGTACTAAAGAGAAAATCAGGAGAAACAGTTCCAGTTAGAAATGAAATCTGTGTGTAGTAACCTGATTACCCAGGAGCTGATTGTTCAGTTTTACTATGGTTAACCTGTTTACTTTCCTTTTGGCTACTCCAGGACTATCCAGTTCGGTGCTGATTCACATTAGAAAGCTGCTTGTGAACGCACAGGTAAATGATGACCAGAGAGCTGCTGTACATCCTGCGCAGACCGTAGTGACATTTAAGCTCCACACAAAGGCAGGGAGACAAGGCCCTTGAAAGAAAGGGACTGTTTCATTTTGCTTTCTAATGTATTTACATTGAGGTTCCTCACATAAGTGATAGTTAACCTTGCGTGTCTCATTTTTCCACTTAACATGGGAATAAATAACAGCCATCTAGGTGCGCATTCCTACCCTAATTCGGTTATTCACAATGCTGGGCCCAATCTTTAAAGTTAGGAGAGGGCTTCATCTTCATCAACAAGAACTCTATCCCTAGAACCGTTTTAACTAAAGTCACTGAATTTTGTCAGAGATAATAATACACAGATGGACAAAATTATAATTTTGTGAAAATCTTGTGAACCCAGTGCATGTAAAGTATACCTCAGGCTGTTAGGGTAATAGTCTAATTTAAAAATCAATTAAAGAACCGGTTATATCATAGGATAGAGTATTGGCAAAAAATAGGACACAATAATTAGCTGAGTCAAAACCTAGAAAATCACTTGAAAGGACATTAACTCATGGCTTCCTCTGATTACTATGGAAAATTCAGGCAAAATTGGGTGTGTTGGCGCAACATATTAAATAACCCACACATGTATTCACGCATCTCATCAATTTTTTCTTTCACCTTTTATTCACAGTTTAACATGCAGCTTTAGACTGTCACAACAAAGCTTATAGAATCTTTTGGATGGTAAATGGTTAATTAGATTAATCGAAATATTCGCTAACTTGCCTTAATTGTGGGGGGGTATGGTAATAATTTAAATACCATGTATTTGCTTCTAGGTTACTGACTGCCAGTTCATTTGCACATGCATGTTTATTTCATTTATTATATTGAAATAGTTTCAAGAACACAAAGTAGAAGTCCTCACTATTAACTGCAACCTGTTTAGAAACTTCTAGAGCCTTCCTTTTTACCATGAACTTCTGTGCTTTCACTGTGTGGAAAAGAAGACAACAGGAATGTGAGAAAAACCCTACTGCTGAGCCAGGCTCCACCCTGGGGACCAGGAGAAGATTCAGCAAGAAGACAAAGCACGCCTTCCTGTGAGCCAGGCTCTGTCATGGGAATCGGGAGGAGACTCAGCAAGAAGACAAAGCATGCCTTCCTGTGAGCCAGGCTCTGTCATGGAAACTGGGAGGAGACTCAGCAAGAAGACAAAGCATGCCTTCCTGTGAGGCAGCTGGTGCCCAGGCTGGGAAATCAGAAGAGCATTTCCCTACCCTCCCACCTGGTAAGCAACTGACTGATTTGCAGGCACAAGGTGAGATGATAGCAACCGAGGTGAAAGGAATAGCTTGTTGCTTGAGTTGTTTGATCGACTTTGCAAGCCTGGGGCTGGTGGTCTGGGCACCTATTTGGAGGATGGCAGTGTACCTTGTGGCAACCATAGGGGATTTCTGTCTTGTTTTTGAAATCCATTATTTTGTTACATTTTACTGTTTTGTTTTATTCCTGTATCTGGTAACCTGAGCAACTATTTTGAAGATAACAATATGCAGTATAACAATCATTGTTAAATTCCTATCATCTTGTTTTGAAAACCTATGTAGCTATTGTGGGTTTTTTATCGTTGTTCTCATCATTTGGCTTTTATTGTCATTTTTTAGGTTTGTTTGCATCTTGATTCTTCTGGGTATTTTTCTCTTTAAAATGAAAATAATGTACAATAGATAATGCGATTTGGGAAGAAACTATTCAAAAGGAAAGAAAAACTGTAGTGGGGAAAGGAAGAATGGGTAAAAGGAAAAGCTATGTGTACATGCAAGATAGTTAAGGTAGTTATACAGCTGGCTTCTGTTTGTTCCTTGAAAAGAATGGTCTGTGCTAATATTGTTCAGACAAGGTACCATGCCTATGCCCTGTGCTCTGAGTAACTACTACAAGACACCAATACTCAATGTGTCAAGTATTACAACTGCCTTACTACTGTTTTGAAATTCATTTTCACTGTTTACAAATCTGTTTTTCTCTTTATAAACAAATATATAAATAAAATAAAATAAATGAAATGAAATGAAATAAAAATAGAAGAACCCTTCCTGGGTGAAATGAGGATAGGATTTAAAGCATGTTCCTTCATGGGCCTTTTCCTTAGCCGTAGACGTTCTGGGGACAACAATTCCTTGTTTTTGTTTTTCTTCTTCATCTTGTTTTAACTTTTTATCCATTAGTACATGTTTGCAGGACCTAATAATTACATTTATCATGGGAATTTTATACATGTGTATAACACACTGTAAATCTTTCTCCATCCCCTGCCTGCCTCTCCCTTCGTCTCCTGGTCACCTTCCCTTTTGCAAAACTCTAGCTCCCTTTTTCCTATTATGTACCAAAAGGCCAAAACAAAACTGTAAAGTAAGCCAATGCTAGCAAAATTTGGAGGTAGGGTCATTTTGGTCAGTTAAAAGAGGATCAGATTAAATGATAATAAAGACTCATTATATTTTGCAAACTAATTTTTTTCTTACTAGTTAAAATGTATATTTTCCACTAGCTGGGAAAATAATAATACATGAGGATTCAAAAGAATAGCTCAAATAATTACTGTAGATATTTAGCCAATATTATTTGTTTGTTAATTAAAGGAAAATAGAGCAAGATGTAAAGAAATGGGCACAAAGACAAAGACGAGACAATGAACTCAATTTGAGAATAAATGTGAAAACCAGCAATAGTGGATGAGTGATAATGACTAAAGAACACAGACATTTAGTTTTAGTAAATTGAAATAAAGACACTACTGAAGTGAAAGAAGATAGCATTTGCTAAAACTAAGAGTTCTTTCAATTATGAGGTCAACTACATGTGCCAGACTTCATAGGTATTTATAGAGAAAGGTAAAGGTAAAAGTTTTCAGAGACGTAGTCGCAAGGATATTGATGAGCTATCACCTAAGACAATCTCTTTTTTGCCTAAAAACATGTACAATAGTAGTGTATCTTAAAATTGGTTAAAATGTACCTATGTAAATTTTCCACATTAGGCAATGTAAAAAGGTAAATTGATAAAATGTAACTATTTAAACTAAAATAGTATAAAAGTAAAATATACAAGGTAAAGTAAGGAAATAGAGAAAATTCCAAATGTCAAAGGCTCATAAATATGCTTTTGTTGCAGAATATGTCAATGGTTCACAAGCACTATATTGTATAGTTGCTCCAATAATACTGAACTTTCATATCCAATGTTGCGTATAAAGAATATAATTTAAATTTTAGAATTTCCTTTTATTTCCTGGTAGTGTTTTTATGAGAGATATTCATATAGTCCATTTAAGTTCTCTTATAATCTAAAAAATGATATACTATCAGAAAATACTTACTACAAAGCCACAACATGATGTTCCTAAAATGTTGAGGAATAGTATGCCTTGTGTAGAATAATGTGCTACAGTGAATTCTAACATTGGAAGGCATTTTTATTTAAAATTTTAGAATTTATATTATATTGGAAAATATTTACCAATCTAAAATTCAGTCTTTAAAGACAGCATATAATCATAGACAAGATTTGATATGAGAAAACTCCTTAAATCTCATGGCTCCATGCATCTTGCATTTATTTCAAATTTATGCTCTGTGCTAACATCCAGCCACTTGAATAGCCACTCTATGGAAATATTCAGAGACTTGGTCAACATCACTGGAGGAGACCGACAGAAGGTTTTCTGTACTTTACCTAAAACTGACACTGGCCCAGCCAAGCAAGTCCCCGCTTTCCTCTGATGGTGCTAGGAGTGGAAGGAGCAGGTGCAATAATAACAGAGGAGCAAAGTCTGTGGATTTTTTTTGCTCTTCTTTAATTAGCTACATGTATGATCCTGAACTGTTCATGTGATTCCCCTCAAATTCACCTATAAAATAGTAGAATTGACTTAGATGATATTCACAGTATCTTCCAACTCTAAAGGTTGGTTATCACAATAAGTTAATAAGTAGAAAATACATAAACAGAATAGCACGCTTGTGTTCCCATAAACTTTTATAAAAATAAGAGGCTCCTAAACCATAGTTGGGCAACCTTCCATCTAGAGAAGCTCCTTTTGAGCAGGTAGCATTTTGGTTATTTTTCCCAATATTTAAAAATTACCAAGAAAGACTTTAGTGTATTTAAAATTAAATTTTGCTGTAGAGCCCGGTGGCCTAGGCCTGCAACCCTAGAACACTGGGAACCTGGGTCAGGAGGGTTAAGAACTGGGGTCCAGCCTGAGCAATATAAGGGCTCAGGGAGACTCAAAAATAAAAACTGAAAACAGGACTGGGGATGTAGGTCGGTGTGAAAGCTCTGAGTTCAATTAGCTGTACCTAATAATAAATAAACAGCCCAATACATTTTTTTCAACATAACTAAAATGAGATACAGTAAAATTATCAACTTTTGAAAGACTTATGCAATCTGTATATCTCGAATTTTCTGTAAAAGATGTACTTCTAGTTATCTATGAGTGTAAGAGCGTTTTGGAAATACTGTTTAAGAGCACGCTTACTTATATTATTAAATGCATGCATTTAGTATAAATTCACAAATCAAGAGAGCCAAGGAGTATGGCCAAGGTGCTGAGTTTATATTACACCGATAAGTTTTGTGTTGAGATGAATTGGATGCATACAGTGAGATCTACAACTCTAAGAAAAACAATCTGTCAAAACAAAGAGCTCAGGTGTTTGAATTGATGGCCGGGAAGACACGGAGGATAAGATGTCCATGCTAGGAACAGAGTCCTGTTGATGGGGCAGAGGGCACGTGCTTCTCTGTAGCTCTGAAGATCTAATGAATAAATCAGAACAGAAGGTGAACCATGCAGAATTGCCACAGAAAGGCAAGTTTGGAGAGACAATCACTCCGTTATTTCTGTTCATAGATAGACTAACCATTATTTTTCTCAGTGTGAATTACGGTAGTTACAAAAATCGCTCAGGGTAGGAATATGCTAGATTGTTATCTCAGTTTTAAATAACTGTGGGACAATTTTTTCTCTATATATAAAAATATTTTACACAAAGCTGAAGCACTTGCATCAGTGCCTGTTGGTCTTGTGCCATTGTACACTCATAATTTGCTACAGATTCTTATCAATGTAATTTTGAAGAATAAACAATTTTACCCTTTTATAATTGAGTAATTCATTTATATTATGTGCACTATAATCTGTAAAGCAAACTCATATTCTAGCACACATATAAGAATAAGACTAACAGATTAAAATTTTGTAGGATGCTCTCTGTTCTGTAACATGTAGTTAGAGGAGTTAAGAATAAAAATTAAAATATTCTTTCATATATAATTATAAATTTATTCTTTTTATGTTACATGGATATTTTATAGAGCAAGAAAATTTATTAGAATTTGAGAAAGTTATCAGAAATTGAAACAATACCTCAAATCATTATAATCCACTAATCACATATGCAGAATTAGAATTTTATGCAACTATTATTTGATTTTTTCAAGGAATCTATATTAATTTAAAGTTCAAATTTTTTCTAGAAATCATAAAATTTTGTAATTGCTAAATGACTCACTAAGTTAGCTCTAGATCCTATAATCCATCTTAAAGATCAGAATGAACTTTATTTTCAGTATTATTAGGTTTGTTTTATTACTTTAAACAATTTACACAGAATATGATGGCAGCTCATAGAATATACATGATAAAAATTAAAATCCAGTAAAGTGGAAATTTGGCAAAATTTTGGAATGAGAGAGAAGAGAAACAACATAGAAATTTATGAGATAGAGACTATTTGAAGTGCTGACAGGATATTCTCAGATTAAAAGTTTATACTAAAGCAGAGGAAAGGTTTATAACATTAATTTAAGCTTGCACCTCATGCAATATAAAAGAAATACAAATCAAATCCACATTGCAGACCAATAATTCTCATAGGCAGAAACATAATTATTCTAAACAAGATATTAGCAAATTGAATCCAGTATTAGATTAAAAATGTGACATATATCTTTGTTAAGTATATTTTATCCAAGGTAGGGAAAGTAAGTTTAAATTTCACAAATGTAATACATTGTGGTAAAAAAAAAATAGACAAACAACTGAAGAATACTGATCTCAGTAGATGAAGGAAAATCAGTGTATATTTTTTAGTGGACATGGTAATGAGTCTTGGCATCTAGGAATAGAGATCAACTTTTTAAATCTATTAATAGGATGACAGATTAATAGGACAATAGATTAAAAGGTTTTCATGAATAATGTACAACTAATATGATATTTAAATATGAAATATTAAAATGTCAGAAAAGAATATAAGAATATCTGCTCTAAAATGTAATGTTAACTATTCTACTATATATTTTAATCATTCCAATAAACAAAGAAAAGAGTGAGAATGAAGTCAGAAAATAATAATTAAAGCTACATTACTTTTATATGACATATTTCCCACACAAAATCCTAAAGAATTAAAAACATGACTAATAGTAGAAATAATAAGCAAATGTATAAAAGTGTTGGGCTACAAGATACAAGGTTAGTAAATGTCTAACAATTATATTTTTAAAAGATAAGAACAAAAAATTTTGCTGAAAATTAAAAATAAAAAGCAATAATTTGGCAAGATGGTCCAGTTGCAAGATTCGTACCTTACCTGTTCCAAGAAATACAAATTCAACTACAACAAATGGACAAATAACCTTCATCAGTGATGAAGAAATGAGCTAAGAGTTCCTGCACACCAAAAGAGGAGATGTGCCATATTAAATTTAGTAGGACAATTGTGGCACTGACTCATCAGAGATTTCCATTTGTACCTTGAAATGCTATTAGGAGGAAACTCAACCCTTAGCTTCGTCTTGGGAGATGAGGGGGTTGGAGCGTGAATCCAAGATGTTGGATTCTTCAGAAAATATCCGAAGGATGATTTTTCTTTTCATCCAGTGTTCTGGCTTTCCAGGGATTTACCTAATACATTGTCTTCTGCTGTATCTGAGATAAGGTACTCATGGGACCTGTCATACTCCAGATGCCAAGAGACCATTCAGAACAAACAAAAACCTGGCTGACCCTCGGCAGCTCCAGAGGACCTCTAACACAATTTTTCAAGACCAGATCAACAGCAGACTTGATTAAGAAGAAGAAATAATCAATGAATTCAGAGCTCAGATCATTTGAAATTATCCATACAGCAGCTGGGAGTTGTGGTGCACATTAGTAATCCAACACTCTGGAGGCTGAGACAGAAAGATTGCGGCAAGGTTGAGGTTAGCTTAGGCTACGCAGTGAGTTAAGAACAACCTGATCTGCATGGAGAGACCCTAAAACTAACAAACAAACAGACAAAACAAAGCAAAGTAAAATAGCAGCACCGAAAAGAATTTATCCAGAGTACAAAAGAAAAGAAAGAAAACAAAAGAAAAATAGATGACAGGTATCAAATGCTTAAGAAGTTTATTTGGCATGAAGAAGCGGATCGAAATACATATATATACATACATATATATATATATATATATATATATACATACATATACTAATGGAGTGTCAAAAAGTGAGTAGGTGGAGAGGCATGAAACATATTTGAAGAAATTGTGGTCAAAAACTTATAAATCTGGAGAAAGAAATGGACATTAGATTTAAGAAGACTATTCAGGTATAGAATTATAGGAGACTACTATTCACGATGACACAGTAACAGGTTGTGTGTCCTAAAATAAATTAATAAAGTCCCAGAAACATGCAACAAACAAAGTAAAGTTATGCAAAAATAGAATAACAAACAGATCAATAACAAAGAAGGAAATTTAATCAATAATCAAAGGTTTCTCACATCAAAAAGCTCAGGACCAGATAACACTGCCACACGTTTAAAAAGAACCAACACCACTGTGTCTCAGTCCTCTCCAAAAGTGTGAAAAGGAGATAACATCTCCAAACTCATTTTGTGAGACCAAAGTTACACCAATACCAAAACCAAAGGCAGTATAATGAAAGAAAATTATAGAACAATATTTTTAAAGAGTATAGATGTAAAAATTCTCAAAAAAGCACCAATAAACTTAATTCATTGACACATTAGAGCACCATATACTAGGTTGATCTCCAATAAAACATAATATTCTGTGAACAAGTAGAATTTATCTCTGGATGTAAAGATGATGTGAGAAATGCAAATCATGTGATACAATGCATTAACAGAGGGAAGGGTATAGATTTCATGAGGAAAGGCAACCTAAGAGATGGGGGAAATATTTTCAAATTAAATATTTGATAAGGGATTAATATTGAAAGTATAAAAGAAATACAAGTAAATAACAACAACAAATTTTTCTCATAAGAAAAAAAAATAGTCTATAAAATTCAACACTGTCTTTGTTACATTTTTCACCTCTGAGACAAAATACTCAACAATCAAAGTTAAAGGAGGAAAGGTATATTTTAGCTCACAGTGTTTAGAGGTTTCAGTCCACAGTTGACTGGCCCTGCGGCAGGGTGGAGTGGTAGACAGGTATCCTAGAGCAGAAAGTCTATGATGTTGCGGGCAGAAGACAGCAAACAGCAAGGGATAGCAACAGAAGCAGCAAGCAGAGAAAGTGCCTTTCCCTTTTGTGTCATACAGGATACAAGCTTTTGGGGTGATGTTACCAACACTCAGGGAATGGCTTCTGGTTTCAGAAAATCCATTCAGCCACACCCAGACACCCCCAGAACTATGCTAATTTCTTTTTTTTGTTGTTGTTTTTGTGGTACCAGGGATCGAACTCTCAACCTCACACCTGCCAACCAGGTGCTTAAGCCACTGAGCCAAACTCCTGGCCCTGTTTTTTTGAAGCAAGGTCACACTATGTAGTTCAGGCTGGCCTTGCTCACTTTGAAGCCCAAGCTCACAATGCTCCACCTACCTCAGCCTCCTGAGTGCTGGGATTAAAGATGTGTGCCACCATGTCCCACTGAGCTATGCTAATTTCGATCAGTTGAGTAATTTAGCATCACACACCCTTAACCCCAGTATCATACACCTTTATGTCTGGCCAGCTCAGAAAAACCCCAGCTATGAGCACACAAGGCTTTGGGGGAACATCTAGACACAAACCATAACAAACAGTTTCACAATAAAAATATTCAACAAACTAAGGATAAAAGCAAAGCAATTCAACATAGTAAAGGATGTATATGAAGCATCCTTAGCTAGCATAATGGAAAAAAAAAAGACTGAATACTTTTCCACTAAGATCAGGGAAAAGGCATGAATATTCAATCTCACCATGTTTTGTATTCTTCCATGATATGGTCAGTAAGGTGAAACCACAAGAGGAGAAGATGAGCACTTTAGGAAAAAAGAATTTTTTTCTTAGAGCCATAGGTTCTATAAACAGAATGCAGGGCAAGGCAGTCACAGCCACATGGAAAAGCCACTCATGTGGTCAGAGAGCAGAATAAGGACTCTAGAAAGGGTATACGCCTCCTAATTGTAAGCTAACAAAATTACACAGGTCAATGTGAATAAGGTCAATATTCACCTGGGTGGTGTGCAGATACTCTTGTCAGATGTTCTGTGGTTCTCTTTGTGGACACTTGAGTTCACCTGGGTACCACATCAGATGAGCAGGGTGGCCTCCAGGACAGTCTGTGGTGAATGACTCTCAGGAGAGTAAGCCCTCACATTCTGATTTCCAGCTCTTTCAGAGGGGGAAAGACTCAAAACTATACTATACTAAGAAGATAAAGGCTAGTGCAGAATGAAAGCATATATAAGAGTTTGTTTTACTAGGGTTTCAAAAGAAGTTGTTAGCAGAGATGATTGTATCTCTCAAGACAATTATCTGGGGCCTCTGAGGGACATGACATTTCTATTAAATTCTGTTTCTGTTCATTAAGCACTAAAATGGTAATCTCTACATTTATTAAGCATTAAAATGTTAATCGAAGTGATCTTGTTATATTTACAGAGATGTGCTTGTGAGTCATACTTTGGGTGTTTGTAAGATAAGGATTTCCAGAGTTTTTTTTAGATTTGAAAGAGGTAATCTTTATGTAATGGCTCACTGTTTTTATAATGCAGTTATGGTTTGTGCCTGGATGTGCTCCCAAAGCCTTGTGCAGACATGGGAGCAGGCTTCTAGAGTTTGCGATCAATTCATGGTCCAGTGCTGGGGTTATGGGTGTGAGTGCTACACTTGCCCTGGGCTGGTAGTCAACATACATTATAAGGGGCAGAAAGAGTCTTTGTGCACTCCTCCCTTGTTGCTTTTTATATCTGCCACTGCCAAGAGTGGCTGCCCCTCTGCCATGCCACCCTGCCTTGGAGCCAGCTGAGTACGGATTGAAACCTCAACAAACTGTGAGCCAAATAAACCTTTCCTTCCCTAACTTTGGGTGCTAGGTATTTTGTCTTAGCAGCAAGAGTAAAGTAACCAAGACAAATGTGAAAGACAACCTATGAGATGGAGGAAATATTTTCAGATTAAATGTTTAATAAGGGATTAATATTCAAAGTATAAAATAAACACACATCAATGACATCTACAACAAAAACACCCTAATTTATAAATGGGCAAAGGAATTGACAGTTTTGCAAAATGAGATGTACAGATAGTCAGCAGGACTGTGAAAACATGCTCAGGATCACCTTTTATGAGTAAAATGCAAATCAAAACCACAATGAGGTATCAATTCGCTATTAGGGAGGCCTTTCTATAAAAGCAAACAAGCAGAGCAGCAAATCAGTATTGGGAAGGATGTGGAGAAATTTGAACATTTGCATGGTGTGGATTAGAGTATGAATCTATAGAGCTGTTATCAAAAATTGTACAGCTCCTCAAAAAATTGGAAAAATATCAAATATCATAGCAATCCCATTTTACAGTGAAAACAATAAAAATCAGGGTTGGGAAAGATTTTGACATTCCTAGATTCATTGTAGCACTATTCACAATAGTCAAGTTGTAGAAAAAATGAAATTTCCACCAATAGAAGAATGGATTGGATACACAAAATGTTATATTACATATATATATATGTATATTTATATATGATATACAATGTGTGTGACATATATTGATACAGAAAATCTGACATATTATATATTATATATTTATACCATACTATGTATGATATATATATATTGCAATGGGATGTTACTTAAGTCTTGAAAAAGGAAACTTCTTATGTGTGTAAACATGGGTACACTTTGAGGACATTATGCTAAGCAAAACAAGCCCATCACAGGTCATGTATTTCATGATTTCACCTACAAAAAGTTTCTAAATTATTACAACTCATAGAAGCACAGAACAGAATGGTGGAGTCTCACATTTATCTGCACATTTACTAGCATATCAATACAAGTTTTATTACTAGTTTTGAAAATCTGTGAAATATAATACTTAGTGTAAAATACAATGGATAGATAAATTGTTGTGCATAGTTATATGCACATGTATGTATTAAATATCAACATTCAAATCTCAGTAATGATAGTGATAAAACTCATGGGTATGTTTGCCTTATGTGACAGCGATGGAAGTGAAACATTAGTTTTCATAACTTTTATGTTTTTCTCTGTGGAATTTATTATTAAAAATAAAAATGAAATACTAATTATAATCTCCAATTCTAGAGACTTGAGTTGTGTATCTACAGAAATATTGATTTTAGAGAAAAAGCAGATCAAAATATGACAGTATTTCAAGAAATTAAAGCATTCTAAGTTACTCGGATACTTGTTAAAATTTAGGGAGAAGCATTTCTTAAGAATTTCTTACTTCAGAAGTGTAACCGTCATACTGAGTAAGCAATGTGTATTCCAAATGTGGTTGGAGAATAAATCTGGGAATGACATTATCTCAATCAGTCTAGAAATTTGTTGTGTCAGAAAGGGGACACAAAATCAAATTTGGTAAGAGAAAGGAACAGAATTAGAAACAGACACTTAGATTGTGAACAAAAATTGTAGACTTGTGGGGAGTACTCTTTCAGAATGAATCACAAAATGAAGCCAGTCTTGAAAAAAAAAAAAAAAAACAATTTGTACTGTACAAGCATGTCAAAACAAACAAACACAAGAATGCAACTTGAAAAAGGGTATACAACCCTTTTTCTGGTTGTGAATTTGCAGTCAAACTTGTCTACTTTTTGATCTATCTAAACAGCAATAGATGATTGTAGTAAAGCTTCTGTTCTTCTCAATCATTTGTCTTGGAGGATGAATTGTGACTGATTTATTTTTTTGAAAATCTGGAGCTGCCCTGTCCAATTCATAGTCACTAGTTCCAAGATGTGGCTATTTAAATTTAAATTAATTAAAATAAAATCAAATTTAAAATCTAGTTCTTATTCATTGATTACATTTCAGGTGTTCAAGTGCCGATCATATCGGATAACGCAAATAATGAATATTTCAGTCAGTCTCCAAACTATGTAAGGATCTAGTTATTTTCATAAATAAGGCCAGCATATAAGATTAAAATTCTTGACAGGATTTTCATGTCGTTTTAAAATTATTATCGTACTAAAAGTATTAGATGATTGTAGCATCACCTCTAGATTTCTTTGCCCAGAAACTATGTTCATTATGAAGAGACCAATGCCATTCTACTGGAGGGTCTTTGTGCTGTATTAGCTCTTAATTTGGTGGAAGAAAAATCCAATCCTGTTTGCCTACGTGACTGACCTGGCCTCGTGTCCAGTTACTGCAACTCGCGTGTGCAGCGGGGATTGAAAGCCGTGGTCGGCGCTGCACACTGAATACGTCCCAGTACTCCTGATCAGAAATTGGGGTGTAGGGCTCAGCAATCAGCTCTAATAAATTACAGATCATCCAGATGTGTCTTTGAATTATTGCTTTTGTGCTTTCCTTTCCGTCTGAAAAGTAATTGGTGTTTATTCTTCTTTCTTACGGTGTCAGCATTTTCACCTGACTTGGAGAAAACAATGTCTTTGATACTTGCCCGTGGAAATCTCACTTAGCCGCCTTCTTAATCACCTCCCCTACCTACCTCTACAATCCATTTTTAAAAGCTCCAATTTGGTATGCTAATTTTTGGCTTTGTTCTACATGTTATTGGACATTTAAAATTAGCTGTATTGTTCACATGCAGTAACAATTGTGAAAATCAAGTGGTAGTAGAATTTTATAAATGAAAATTTATATAAAGTGAAATTTCATCATCTAGAAAACCACCGGTAATGTACTGGCAGTGCTTTCATGCATATAATTTTATACAAATACAGACAAGATATACTGAAGAAATATTGCACTATCTAGAAATCTTGGAATTTTAAGGACTTTACAATTTGTTCTGCTATCTTTTTCTATTATTATTTATCTGTTATCTTTTGTATACTCTTCTTAAAGGATTGCTAGTACTATTGACTTGACATAAAGGTATGGAGTAACTTTTTCTGTGTTAAATATACAAGTAAATAGAAACGCACAGTGCATATATCCAGACTGATGTTCTTGTATTATGTGCAAAGTGTCATACGCGCATTCCTAGAATGAATATTTTCATTCTTCTGAAGACACTCAGATGTCTCTGCTATGACTAAATATGATTTGTGTCTATCAAAATTCATGTCGATTCTGAATCCCCAGAGTAGCAGGGATCTGAGTTGGGGCCTAGTGGAGCTGTAGGTCTTTGGGCCATGGAGGTTGAGGCCCTGAGGGGCAGACTATTGTTATTCATGCAGTAGTCCTCACTTTTGAGGGACTGGATTATCATGAGGCAGCTGCTGCCGGGCGGGGATACAGCTCAGGGGCCAAGTGCCTGCCAGGCAACAGCAAAGTCCTGATTTTGATTCCTGGCCAAAAAATGGTAAATAAGTAATAAAATAAAATAAATCATGGATTAGAATGAGGCTGCCCCTCGCACTCTGCCTCTTTCACACATCCCCACTTGCTCATCCACTTTCTTCCATGTTCATTTGTAAATTACCCACCTTTAGGCATTCTCTGGCAGCGGTACAAAAGGGTCTAAGACATGTCCTTAAAGAAAGTGTCATGGATTTAACTTACAGATCTCTGATTGCTGCAGTGTGTGTTCCTATTCACAAACACAACTGTTTTCTCTCTGTAAGGGTCTGGATGGTTTTATTTTTCAGTAAAAGAAGGATATAATAAATAGTTACAGATAATCTTTGCATTCTCATGCCCTTTCCTCATGGTACATATAGTCTAATCTGAAAATGTTGGGAGATATGTTTAGGTGTTGAATTCTAAAGCATAATAATTTGGCTTCTCCAAAAAGTAAAAAGAACACATTTCTGTTACGGACAACTATAGATAAGTTCCTTTTTTTGCCCTTTTTGGATAATATAGAAAGTCACTGATCATTGATTTTTAATAATATAATAGGTGAAAAATATTATTTTATAAATACCTTAATTGTATTCCAAATGTGTGGTTAACGCTTTCTCCCTTTGAAGTGCTTATTCATATTCTTTTTTTTGTAGTTTTATCCCAAGAATATTTAGAATTTATGTATTTATTATAGATTTTACAAGTTGGTCTATATGTGATGAACTCATTTCCTTTATTTTTTTTCTTTTGACATTGTATGATGTTTTGCCCAGTTGTTATTTTCGTGAAGACAGCTCAACTCTTCCATCCATAATACTGATTTGGATCCTATTGTACTTAAACTGGTGAATCTGACACTTGAGATTTTACATGTGGTCTGCAAAATTATGTTCTAGTTTAAATAACATTTATTTTTCTCAGCTCTATCAATTACAATAAGTATATTGAGCTATGAAGGACAACAATTATTTTTGAATATTCTGTCTTGAATTCACTTTTATGTAAAATGAAGATAAATTTCATTTTTTCCTACTTAGATGTCTAATAATTACTGTCTCAGCAACATTTATGAAATTAATTTTTTTCTAATTTACATTAATGACTTTATTGTCGTAGACTACATTTTCACATATACTGAAACATATTTTTGCATTTCATTCTTCACTGAAGCATTTTTATCATTCTAAAATTAATTTTCATCTTTCTAAAAATTAATTTGATTGAGGACATTTTATAATGTGTTTTATTATATTTTTGACAAGTATTTCTTCTCATTTTATTTTTGGCATTGTTCTAAAATTAGACTGGCTATTACTACCATTTATGTGTCCATATAAAATTTAATACCACTTTTTCTTTTTTGCTCTAGAAAAAACATTGACGTTTCATGAAATACATATACTAATATTGAGAGCAATACAACCGAAGAACATTTCATGCATTTTAATCTGTTCAACTTCAACAGAACATCACTTTGTAAGATTTTATGGCTGTTGCCATTTAGGTCTTTTCTTATTAAAGTTATTCTGTTGTATTTCTTATATTAGAATCACATTAAAAGTAATATAATTATACTCAATCTAATTGCTAACTATTATTAAAAATAAATGTAGCACTAAAAAATATTTATCTTATACCAAGGCACTTTATCAAATCCTCTGATTTGTAACCAATTTTCCTTTGTTAAAAATTGTATTTCAAACTTTTAAAAAATCGTATCACCAAGAATATATGAATTATAAGGAAAGACCATTATTTCACTTATGGAGTAATCTCTATTAAAGTTTTTTGATAAACAAGTATATTTGATTTTCTAAAAATTATTATGAATGTTTCTTTTCATACTGATCTTTAGCTGGGGATATAGCTCAGTGGCATAAGTGCCTGCTTGGCAAGCACAAGATCCTGAGTTCAATTCCCAGTACAAAAAATAAATAAATAAATTCGTATTGATCTTTGAAATTTGTCTAAGGCATTCTTACTTATATAATCTGTATTAAAAATGAGCTATGCTAAATTCAAAAGCTAAATTGAGGAGGCAATCATTTATTTCACCTATATTAATTTAGTGTATAGGGTTAGGGTGTGTATCTTGCCAGAGAGTATAATTTAACATTAAAATTTGTATCACTGTTTTCATAGGATTTCTCTCTTCAGTTCTACTTAGTGACATTTTAAGTTTTGTTGCTGTATATTGGTACAGTATATAATATTTTTCTATGGTTAATTTCATTTCTATATCTCATAGCATTTTGTTCTTTAACATTCATTTAGTTTACTCTACTTCATGTTAAAAATCATAATTATAAGGAATTTACTTTTTGAATGTGATTTAAGCAAACAGATTTTAGAATTTAATCATTGAAACATTAAAATTATATATATACATATTGGCTACTAATTGTATTGCTTTTCTCTACAATTATCTTGCAATTGATTTTTTGCTTAATTAATGATTTCTTATAATTAATAGTATGTCCTTCCCTGTCCATTTTTCTTTCTCAGTCTTAAAGTCATTTTGAAAATAAATTTCATTGTTTTCCATTGGTTTTTCTCCTTTCCGTGCTTTCTAAATATATACTAACTTTAAACCACATTTTATCTTGGGTGTATAGGACAATTAGTAACTAACTTCATAACATTTGTTACAAATGTGGCTTTTATGTTTTTGCTAGTTATTTTATCAAATAAATGACTTTATTGCACACATATATGCATATGTGTATATGAACACATACATTTTATTGTGTTTTCTATTTTTGTTTTATTAGAGTTATCATGAATTTTTCCAGAAGTGAAATGTGCATGTTCACATTTTCCCCTGTTGACAGTAGCAATAGTTATTTTACTTGTCTCCCAGAATTTAATGCATCTCCTTCAATGTCTTATACTACTGTGTGACTCATTTTTCTAAAAATAGCCTTATAGTGCACAGTAATTTTTAGAGATTCTTTGACATGTAGAAACTGCCTGTTATATATGTAATAATGTCTTAGCATTCAGACTTCTTCCAGCTCTTGGGATCATTTATCTGAACTTAACTTTCTAATAACTCCTCCCATAGGTAGAATGAGTTTCTTCACTTTTATGTCATTAGTCATGCAGAAATTCTTGCCAAAACTACCTACATTTAGCTCACTGTCTGTTTAACTTCAAACATTCTACCAATATTCTTCCTCAAACCACCTGCCATCTTAGCACTTTTATCAATTTGCTTGTTTTAAAGTGTGTGAGCTTTGTGAATTCTTTACTCTTCACTGTCTCAAAAAAGTTTTTCTGGTAATGACAACCTAAGAAAAATGATACAATCATAGAGAACCTTTATGTAACTGACTACCGAAATACAATTTGGAGTTTATCATGCTCCATTTCACATTAGTTTTTCTCATGTAATTTTAAAATTTGTGACAGTGATTGGGTTCTAAAAGGATAAAATTGTAATTACAGTTTGCTTAGTTTATGCAGCAAATTCTTTGTGATAATTGACCATTTAAAAATATTTATGTGAAATAAAGTGCAGTTTCTTAAATTGACATGGTGAAACATTTTCTAAATATCATGGAAATAAATAAAAAGGTGCTCTCAGACTAAAGATAAAGAAATATAAACAAAACAAAACAACAAAAAACAAATGAAGCTAAATTCACTCAAACTGATCACCACTTAATATAACTTGATGGTGTATTAACAAGGAATTGTTAGTTCTACAAACAGATTGCATTGGTAGTAGAACTAACTCATATAGCTCATCACTGAGATATATTTAATAATAAATGCATGCATTCTATAACGTAACTATCTCTGGTTCATTGTGTTTTATATCTTATGGGATGTCTTGGTTACTTTTGTCATCACTGAGACACAATATCTGTAACCCAGAGTTTAAAAGATGAAAGATTTACTTTGGTTTCTGTGTTAGAAGTTTCAGTCTTTGCATCAACAGCTGGCTCCAGGCAGCAGTGCCCCACTGGAAGGCCCTGAGAAGAGGAAGGGTCCTCATGGTATGGAAACTGGGGAGCAGATGGTCAGGGAAGGAACCAGCAAGGGAGCTCTAACCCCCAAGCCATGCTGCCAACGACCCACGTCTTCCAACAAGGTCCTCCCTCCTAAGAGATCATGTCAGTAATACCAGCTCCATAATCCAATCACCTTCAAAAAGCCCCACATATAAGCACACGAGGCTGTTAGGGGTCATCAAGGTATGAACCACAGCATTCCACCAGTGGCCCTTAAAAGACTCACATGCATCTCTTTATGCAAAATGCATTTAATCCATCTGAGTTACCAAAATCTTAACAGTTCTAACACTGCAAGAAAATTCAACTTTAAAGCCTCCTCTCAAATGTAAGGCAAGCTGTGAACTAGGAGCCCATGTAACAATCCAAAAGAAGTTAAGTATAGTTGACATACAAGGGCACAGGCTAAACATGCCCATTTCACAAGACTGGAATGGGGGATAGACGCAAAGGAAACCAAAGCAAGACCAAAATGCAGGAGCTCAAATATTAAATCCTGCAGCTCTAGGTCCAGCACGCAGGGCCAGGGGTGGAGCGATCTGAGCTCCAAGTGGCTTAGGTGGCCCTGTCCCTACAGCACTGATGACTGCAATCCTAATGGTTTCTTCTTGGACTGGTTCCACTCACTGCCTTAGAGCTCCCTCAGATGTTCCATACACCTGGCTTATCCAGCTTTCTAGGGTTCCCATTGCACTTCCAAGACTGCTTTCACAACTTCATGCCCAGCCCCATCAGAGCATACTGCACGGCTTCCCAGCCTTCTGAAATCCTGGTGGAACCCTTCCTAGTTCCACAGCTCTCACCATCTGTCTGCCTGAACAACCTGAATGGCATGGATGATGCCAGCATCTGCCAACCGTTCTAGCAATATTCAGGCCTTTTTGCCTCATTGGTGTGAAGAAGTTTCAGTGCCTGGGTGACTGAACACTGGGACTCAAATCCAGGGAAACCAGTTTTCTTGGTGGCCATTCTAGAGCACAGTGTCTCAGGACTCCCCTTCTAAATCAAGACTTTGTAGGTTTGCACTCTTGGGCCTGTAAAGGGTTGGGTCATGCTGATTTCTCACATGGACTCTAACTATTTTTTCCCATTTTCCTGGTCCATACTACTGGGCTTCTTTTTAATGCTAATCTTCTCAACAACCAAGCTATCCTCTTCTACATCTTTACGTGTGCTTTCTTTCTGGCAAAGCTGTAAGCTTTTTAAATGAACTTTTTCCTCCTGCTCCTCACAGTGACCCGATTAAAACCAGCAAAGTCCAAAAGTTGGGCTGCCTTAAAATTTCCTCCACCAAATTATGCAGTGCATTGTTTTTACTGTAACTCTCCTGGAAAGTCTCAGTCCCTGGGCAAAATGTAGACAAATTTTCTGCCACAGTGCAACACACAGGCCTTGGAGTCCAACAACCGGTGAAGCTCTTGTTTCCAGTTGAAACCGCCTGAGCCTGATCTTGGTCATGTTCATGTCTACCAACTTCCTGGTCTGCTAAGCTCCATCCGGACTTGATGCACAACATACTATAATTGCTTCTGCAACCAGTATCTCCAAACATTTCCAAACTCCCCCAGTAAACCAGCCTCAAAGGTTTCTGGACCAAAAAGACAGCTATAGTTCCAGCAACAACCCTACTTCTCTGGCACCAAAATCTATCTTAGTCACTTCACTGATTGTTGAGACACAATTCTCGACACCTACAGTTTAAAGGAGGAGAAGTTTATTTTGGCTCAAATTTTAGAGGCATTATTCCTTCCATGCTCAGTTGATTTCAGGCAGAAGCTGCATAGTGGAAGGGCCTGCACAGAAGAAAGCTGCTCATGGTGTGTGTAATGGTTGATACATTGTCTCAACTTGAGAAGGTGAGAAGCTTAACTAAGTAACTCAGCAGTTCTGTATCCCAGGGTGTAGAGAAGAACATGCCCCAAGGCCACTATTTATGTCCCAGGATGTTGTAATGGTCAATTCACTGAGAAGTTTAGAAGCATAACTAAGTAAGTCAGCATGGGGCCCCAGTCCTCACTTTATAAACATCCTTATCCTGTGCAAGAGGATGGTACCAGGAGGGTGTGAAGGCTACACCTTCCTAGGGTGCTAGCCTGCACGCGATCTAAGGGAGGAAAAGATTTGTTCTCTACTTTTTGGCTCTTGTTTCTTTTGCTGTCTTCCACCACCATGAACTGTTCCCCTCTGCATGCCTTCCTTGGAGTCAGCTGACATGGACTGAAACCTCTACAGACTCTGAGCTAAATAAACCTTTCCTCCCTTAATTCTGGGTGTCTGGGTATTTTGTGTTAGCAACAAGAGAAAAGTAACCAAGACTGCATGATGGCAAGAAAGCAAAGATGGCAAGAAAGCAGAGTCAGAAAAGGATGCTGGAAGTGAGATACACCATGCAGGCCACACCCACAGTGACCCACCTCTTCCAATCAGGGCCTACTCACTAACAGCGGATCAGCTATACTGCCCCCATAATCCAATTGCCTTCTAAATGCTGTCACTTAGAAGCATATGAGTCTCTTTGGGGACATCTAAGTATAAACAATAACGTGAGATATTTTTAGCAGTAAGTGGGGTAGAAAATATGCAGTTACCTGTCTGCAGTATACAAATGGCAGCATAACCTCTTTTTTATTGTCCTCCTAATGTCAGTGGGTGCTACCTGTCAGTATTTCCAAGCATTTTTAAGAGATAAAAAAATAAATTAGGAGATTGTGTTTAACCAGCACACCAGTGTATATTGCTTACTTCCTTCCAGATGCAAGAGATGTAGCATGAAGTTTTGTTTGTTTCCTGGTAGGAATGAGTAGGTATTGGAGAGCATAGGTAGACAGAGGGAGTACCCATCACTCTCCAAAACTGTGACAGCTCAGTCTCTTAGTTACAGTTTGAATAATCAGACTGAACATATATTGAGGGATCAAGAGCAACAATTCTATTTCAATAAGAGGTTAAATAAAACATTTTGTCTTGAAGATGAAAAGTATCTGTCATAGACCCTGAAAATTAACATACCAGAGGTCTGATTGGTATACAAATATTTTTCTAAGTGTGATTGTCACACTTGAAACAGCTTGTCTTTTATGCTTGATAACTAACTGGAGGAAGGCTATATCAAATTGAAAAAGGTGGCTTTGGTTATTTGAGCATGAGAACTCCAGGATATTCAGTACTTTAGTAACCGATGCATTATAGTTTATAAGTAGACATCCTCCTAAAGCCTCATCTGCTCATAGACAAGGCTTTTGAAAGGTGATTGAATCGAGGGGGGCCACTACAGCTAAACGTGTTGACTGGAGTAAAGGATTTGTCACTGGGGGAGTGGGGCGGAGGGTGGGTCTCCCTGGGTCTGCCTCCCTGAGACTCTTCTGTTCCTGGCTGTGATGTAGGAGCAGTTGTTCTTTGGCCAGCCCTTCTACCCATACTTTTCCTAGCCTGGAAACAGCTGACTGTGCACTTAAAAACTCTAAAATCATGAGCCAAACCCTCCTTTAGCTTGTTAGCACTGGGTATTGAGCTACTGAGTCTTAGTGATGAGGGAGTGAATAACATAAGTGGAAAGAAAACAAAATGTTTCCAAAGGATGACTCAAAGTCAAATATGGAGACTAGGCCATCAGTTAACATAAAAGATTATGTGCATTTATCTGTATATACATACATAGGCATCTCTCAATATGTATGTATTTCTATACTGTGTACTGCAAATTTGTGTCTGTATATGTGACAGCAGATTGCCTCAATATTTTGAGATGTTAAACATTTACTTGTGCATAATTTGTTTGTCAAAGTTTGACTTTTGTCTATATTACTATATGCTTTGGTGAAGGAATTTGCAACTTGACAACACCGACATTCTGAACTGCTGAAATGTTTGGAGCAGAGGGGGGCTGTATTCACTGCTGCTTCCCTGGCTTCCACTCAGGAGAATTTATTGGTACTCAGCACCCTAGTTGTCAGAACTAAGTATTTCTCTAGGCGTTTCCAACTGTTTCATGCAGGAAGGGCAAAATCATTCCTAGTTAAGAACCACTGCCTCCAGAAAAATATCTAATTAAAGAAACTTGCACAAACTGTCTCACAAGGAAGCATTTATATGTAAATATGTAACAATTTCAATATTGCATATTGACACGCTCTTTAAATATCATGTTGTTTGTTATATGATCAAAGTCAAATTTAAGAAATCTGATAATGTACATAGGTAAGCCTATAAAAAGGAATAAAGTCAAAATATTAGGAGACATTTCTACTTTGAAAACCCTGCTTAAATTCAAAGACTGCAATGATAATGATAATTCAGTTATTAATTGACAGTAAAGAAGTATATAAACTATATGACAAAACACCCCACACTCTCTTACAATTATAAAGGCTGGAGATATGTGTACCTCATATAAAATTGCTTCTTTAAACAAAGGAAATATTAAGAAAGAGCACGAACTTAAAACACTTTAAAATTAATATTTGTCTAAACTTGAAAACCTATTGGAATCTGGGAGCTATTCTGATACATGATGGATTAAATCTCTTGACATCATTGTACTGCTTTGTTACAAGTTTCAAGGACACATTTAAGGAGAATTAATTTATCAAGAAAATTATAGCTCACTCTTATATTTACATTTATCTTCAAAGACTAATTTATTAGGGGGAGCAAAGAGAATTGTACACCACACTAATGCACACACACTCATTTTACAAATTTACATTTTGTGGGATGATTGGACATTATGAAGCTCAGTTTTCAATGGTTTTAACTGTTGGGGAGGAAAACTAAAATACGTAGGGTCTATAGTTGTCCCTGCTTTGAACATATTCTCTGTTTTACATTCATGTGGGAGTGGCAAAACAAAAAATCATCTGCTAAACAGAATAACCTTCATAGTAATCATTTTTAAAATCTGCTGAACTGATCCTCATATGTCTACCCAGATGGCAGAGTGGTGAAAAGAAACCAAGAACACCTCCAGGCAGTTGCTGTCGTTAATCTCGGGAGGATTTCAGCATGGAGGCATACCTGTCTCCAGTCTGCATCAAATCCAAAGGAACATTTCAATGCAGTGTATTAAAAGTAAGAGAGCAATTCGTTCTGTATCTATTCTTCTTTTCATACAAAAGTAAGTATTTTTACTGGCTACAGAAGAACCACTGTACTACATCATATCTTTGCTTGAGGAAGATATTGCCAGCAACATTTACTGCATCGTTTTCCTGAGTGTCTAAGTTTGCAAATCCCGATACATTCTCTTCTACTGCACTGAAATACAAAGTCCAGGCTGAAAAAGAAGCATGCTACACAAAATAAACAAGATGAATTTATAGTGGAATCAAGAAAACAAACTCCATTTTCATTTGTGAAGAAGTGAGTAGTAAGAACCCAAGAATTTGTTGTTGTTATGTAAAAATGAAGTGTTACCATTTTAATGCAGATAACAACATTTAGAAGTTACTCCTTGGATAATTTTTTGGCCAAAGCTGTTAAATAGCTCAAAGCCCAACTGACTACATAGTGGGAAAAGTACCAAAAGGATATGATCTGTCTTGTGACAATAGTCACTGGGATTTTGTGTTTTAAAATGGAACTTTTATTAAAAAATCATTTTAAAACAGTGTTCCTTAAGAAAGCTGTTTTTACTTGCTATGACAGGTATCATGTAAAATCCCCCCTGTATCTTAAAAGGGGAGCTGTGCATATATATTTATGCTCACCTGCGGAGAAAGAGAGAGGGAGACAGAGACAAAGGGAGAGAGGAGGGAAGGGAGAAAGAGAATCAAATTCTGCCACTATTCTACCATTTCTAACACTTATTGCTGTTATAAATATCTATTTATTTTACTTGGATTTTCTCAAAAAGGAAAAAATAGGTCCTAATAATTGACTAAATCTCTAAGATAGACATAATTCCATGGAAAAGGAAATATTCATATTAATAAATACATAAAAACCAATGGAATAAGGAATTTAACATAGTATTCTTTGTTCTTTCAGTTGTGTGGCCAGTATAATACTTTTAAATATTTCCATTAATGAATAATATCACTATATGCAGCAATTAAAATATCCTTTACCCCCAAACTTTGTCCCTGTGTGGTAAATCAGAATTCAACATCTACAACCCCAGTTCAATATGACTGAATTTATTACCACACAAGTACTAAAAAGAACACTGGGAAGATTAAAGAGAAATGCAAGCTACAAAATTTTTCTGAATACTTCAAATTTATCTCCCTTCAAGTGTCTTTAAATATCGCATCTCTTCTGTTATTACAATCTATACTGTATTGTGAACTTGGAATAAAGAACTCTCAGGTAGTCTTATTTTATATCTTCATTTCATTGTTTTCTCAAATAAAACTTCGCTATTTTTCCCCAGAAGTTCAAGAACTAGTTTATCAAGGCAAAGCCCTACTGAAAAGAAGAAATGAATTCATCAGCAAAGAATCTTCCTCAGTGGAAATGTTAAGATAAAAAGTTTTCTTAAAATAATGTTTGATGCTGATGGTCTCTTTGGTTTGCAGCAACGTAAGTTCACTTAAAATGTATAACTTATTAAATTAATGACAGAAAAGGGTGTTCCTTTACTCAGAAGACACTCATGATGTAAATAAGCAATTTAAAGCATAGAAAATGCAGTATAAATCACTAAAAAGTCTTTGCTATCTTCACTACTGTGAAAAATCGTTGGAATGTAGATGGTGTCTTAGTCCACTTTCTGTTAATTGGTCTGTTCCTGTTCGGGTGTAAGGAACTGTGGGCGACATTTTAAAAGGTCTAGCACGCAGATTTGGAGGATAACATTCCTCTTCGGGAGCGGCATCGCCAGTATCACTATGTGAGGGCGTCCTAAGCTGCAGAACAACATACGGACAGCATTGTGAGCCAGCACAGGCGAGGCCGCAGGCCGGAAAGACGCAAGGCCAGGCTGCCTCGCTGGTATTAACAGGGTCTGGCCTGAACCACCGCAGTCCCTGCCGAGCTGCTGCCCTCAGCGCCCTAACCACCCCCAGCCCTCCGGTCGCCCCACCTCGTGAAAGTTCCACCCTTGAACCCTGTAACATTGCTGTTGAGCCTCCATGACTCCTGGAGAACACACTCGGGTCCGATCCAAACCATGATGAGTAGCACAGTGGAGAAACAGGCACTGTTGTTCAATCCTGACTTTTCCACTTACACTGGAGAGGGCAGGCTTATAAGTAATTAAGCCCCAGGTTTTTCTTCTCAATTGGAGCTCACAGTATCCTAGGATTATGTTAGCAGTGGCTCTTCCGGCGATGGTGCCAGGATTTTCTATCAGTCTTATGCAGTACAGCAGCCACTGAACACACGTGGTTACTGTGGGTGTGATGAGTGTCACTGAAGAGATGAATTTTTGAATTTGGTTAATTTAAATTCAAATAGTTGCCTGTACTGACTGACCGCATGTTGTTCAGTGCCACCATAATATTTAGTTTACGTGATCATAGCAGGAATTTACACTGTGTTCCTTAAAATGCTTTACTTTTTCCTCATGGAATTAGCAAAGATCAAAATATTGAATGAGATGTGTTGTGAATGTCCTTCTGTTAAAAATTATTTTGCAAATACATTGAAAGTATATTTTAGAAAGAAAATTGGTAATATTCACCGAAGTTTTAAGATACATGCTTTTATTTTGCAATTTCATTTCAAAATATAACCTAAAAAATCTAAGTTTTGTATTAATGTTTTTGATCTAGTAAATTTTAGTTCAGGGGAAGATTGATCAGTTGTTTCAAGGATTTATGAAAACACTATACGTGAAAATTATGACAGTTTGAGTCACAATAATTGAATTAAGCACCCACTAAGATGACAAAGAGTGATATGAAGTACATTATAGTGAGAAATATGAACAATAAAAATAATGACATCCCCAGAGCCTGAAGAATGAAATTGCTATCCAGTAACAGTAGTTGTGTTTCTTTGGGAAAATCAAATATCTGCTTTGAACGTAGGTTTCACAATCGCAAAATGAAAAATAAATCATCTATAAAAGATGTTTCAGTTGCATAATTCTCTTTCTTGCTGCTTTTCATTGAAAGACATAGAAACAAGTTGGAAAAAACAGTCACGATATTTGTCACACTTGTATTTAATAGGACTTGGCTGTTTCGGGAAGAATTCATATCTGTCCTGAGGCAAAGATGTTTTTAAGTAGAATAATTTGTTAAACACTCCTTGATAATGCGCTGTTGAGCATAATCAAAGTCAGGGAACCAGAACTTGGGCTCATATTGAAGTGCATGCAAGAGATGCTCCTCCAAAGTGCTACTTGTGAGATGGGAGCTCCACAGAACACCTGACAGTCACAGAAACGAGCTGGGCGACAGATCAGGGAAAATGTTAACCATGGTGAGAGCATTTGTTGCTTAATAATCAAGATAAAAACCAAAGGCAAGGTTACTTATTTAGATTTTATGTATCTGAATTATGGCGGTAAATGGTAGAAAAAACCCACGACTATTGGTAGGATGATGGTGAGACAAATTTCCTTGTAGAAGTTATTTCCAATCTAATGAACATATATGTACGATGTCACCGGTTGGTTAGATTTGAACCTAGGTAACAAAGAGCTTTCTGCTGTTAACTATGAATGTGAGAAGGAAGAGGAAATGGTTTTGGAGAAAGCACAGCTTAATTTTTTGATCCTATAGAATCAGTAATACTTGGAGATAGTTAAGGGAAGAGAAATCTGAAATCTGAGTAGACAGTAACACTGAAAGAGAAAAAAGTATCACCATGCATCACGCATGCTCGTTTAGGCCAAAATTCTAGTCATTATCGAGGTTTGCAAGTGTTTTACCATAAAAATCCAACTTACTATGAAATTAGGCTCCATAAACATATTTAAACAAACAGAAACCATCCATGAAGTAAGACTATTATGTCCAACAAATATGAACCAAAGATATGTTCACTCCACCTACAGTAGCAATCTGTGTATCTTGCCCATCTTTTATTTTCATTCTGAACAGATCTTGAATGTGGATTTATGAAACTTTTAGCCTCATTCGTATCCTCTGGTCATGTCCCAAGAAACATAGATTTGATTCTCTGATTAGCTGAATCATACTGGCTCTCTAAAGATTTCTGACTTAACGTCATTCTTGGATCTTTCTGTAGTCACTGCCTAAAATGAGATATTTTATCTAGCCTTTTAGATTCAAAATTTTGTGCATACAATTAGTGCTGAGTGACTAGATGTAGTGGCACATGCTTGTAATCCCAACACTTGGGAGGCTGAAGCATGAGGATCCTCATGGGATTATGTAGTGAATTCAAGGTCAGCCTGAACTACATAGTGAGACTTTGTCTCAAAAACAAAAAACAAATTAGCATGAAGTGCTCCTCCAAATGGTTTCCCTTCACTGGAGCAGGCTTTACTACCCATGCGTCCAGGTGTCATATTTACTCTTGGGCAAGGCTTTCATCTACAGAATATAACCAGATCCAATTTAGAAAAAAACCCATATTTTCCCCAAATTCAAAACTTGAACAAATATACAGGTATTGAGACCCAAGAAACCTCAGACTTTCAAGATAAGTCAACACTTTAGAGATATTTCCCATGAATTCTGTGCCTTAACCTCTTGGGGCTGTACTGGATCCTATTCTGCTTCTGAATTCGGAAGTTTCTAGAAGAAACTTCTGGTAGTACTAGAAGTAAACTTTTACTTTTACCTTACAGAGCAAATTTCATTTGGAAGAAACTCAGCAAACAGAATAATATAATCCAGTGAGGCGTACTCTCGAGCACGGAAGAAATTAGAAGAAACGCATTTCCTTCTGTGTCTCTCTCCCCTCCATGTCTGTGCCTGTGTCTATGTAACAAGTGTGTGTGTGTGTGTGTGTCCTTTGGGTATATCACTTGTGCCATCTAACCCTTACTCAACTTTAAAATTAGGGTGAGCTCTGTTATTCCTTACTTCTCTATCATTCTCCATGAGTGACTACTAAAATTGGCAGATTACTAAGACCCATATCCAGAAATGTTGACTCACAGGGGACCAAGTAGGAAATACAGTATGGCCTAGAAAACTGAATTGGGGCTGCTCACTATTTAAGTGGATGCAAGTACGTATGTATATATATGTATGTTACATGCAAACAAATATTTACAAATATATTATTAGTTGAAGCAGCAACAACTGTAAGGTATACATTAGGTTTATCCTATCTGAATTAATTCTGACAAAATTTTGATGGAAATGAAAGGAAAAATGTTATGCATAAGACGAGAAAAGTTAAGTGAATTATGTACTAGGAAAAGCTCTGTCTTATCCCACACTACTTAATAAAGAAATCCGGTTTGTATATACATCTCTTACTTATGAATTACACATTTACTCTCAAGAAATGAGTGGTTTATCTAGACATGCATTTCACATGTTCTGAATGCATGCACAAACTGACTTTCAAGTGGAAGCCAAGCCTTTATGTCACTGATATCATTTAGAGTTTATGCACAGGATAACTGCAACTATTTTCCACTGAAATTTTTCAATTCCAACATTTTAACTCTGTGCAAAAACTATTCTAACACATGCTTTACAAAGTATGAAATACTTTCTGTTGTTTTTATTTTGTTTTCTTTTAAATTATTTTTAATTGCACAAATGTACAGGTACAGTATGATAACTTAATACATGGATATAATGTATAAAGGTCAAATCAAGGTAATTAGTACTTTGATATTTAATTGTGTCCAATAGCATTAGTGATAATTCACATTGGCATAGGCATCTCAAAGAACACAAATGGAATTCTTTATATCTGGCAGGAAGAAAACCTGAAAGGCCATCTCAGTCCTCATTAATCACTCCTCTGTATCCCCAACATCACCATCCACTCTCTGTGACTATCCTGGGATTTAAGAAGTCAAGAAGAACTTTCATATCATGAGAAACTCCCTCTCCTCACTTTCTCATGTGCTTCTGTGAAATACTCAGTGGGTGCAGATTTAGCTACCTCGGCCTCACGTGGGTTCTAACTACTGCGGTAAAGGGAAAGGTGCTCTCCTTAGTCATCCTGTCCCTCTGGATTTTCTCCATTTTTAGTCTCAGTTGCATATGGTAAAATACCAGGTGTTGAATCAGTAATTTCATGGAGTTACAGAAATTTCCTGTTTTAACTTTAATTGAATTGGAAAGAATTTGAAGTTTGAACATGGGGATGAGTCACAGTGGCAAACCTGTACCTTAAGACAGAAATATATCTTCAAGATTTAATATTAAAAACCAGCACTGAAAAGTTCAACTGCATGTGTGTCTGCCCATAAAATACAGGAAGAATAGCAAGCATAATATTGGCTTATTTATGGTCAACTAATGCTGTATATTAAACTCATATTTGGAGCTTTACACAAGGGAAATGCCAAACAAATGGACAACAGTAAAAACAACCTTTTTCCTTTCCTCTCATTTTGGTTTGCAATGCTTTCCTTAGATTACAAATTCTGATGTTTTAGTTGTATTAGCATTGCTCATTCTCTTTAATATGTTTTCTCTCCCTTTTTCTTGCTTTCTGTATTATATCACGTGGGAAATTCCTCTCCATAATATCTTCTGAGGAAGTCATCTTTTCAGTTCTTTTCTCTGGTTCATTCTGAGTACCATATTGAATATGTACTTTGCCTCAGTACTTTGTGACGAGTGGTAGCAGTAAGTCCCAAAGTGCTGGCACTGAGGCAGCTCCAGGGTGTGGTCAGGTTGTGGCAGCTCACAATGTAAATTCAGGAGGTGTCTACTGTGACAGTCATTAAGAATAAATTCACTAGAAATGCTAGTCCTCCAAAGAACTAAAAGGAATTTTTATTGATAGGTATTTATTGTAAGTAGTACATAAATCTTTGACTACAGGGGTTTGGCACAATTCCTTACTTTAAAATTCAATTATATATTTTATGACTTGTATGGCATAATTTCTCTTGCTTTGTCTTTCATTGCATAAGTCCCAGCAACCATTATAATAGCATACTGGCACAGAAGTGGTGAAATACATTGAAATTTAGAAAAATACTGGGTACTAAGCCTAAATGTGTAGAATCTATATCTCAAAGAATATTGTAAGTAGGAACCTTGTCCGTCTTAACCACTATTCTTTCTTCATTGTCCTAGTACAATGCTTAGTTCATATTACAGGGTTGAGAAATGGTTCTTGACTGACCAAATGGTACCTTTTAGCCATTTTCTCTGGCTTGCTGTGACTCTCCCTATATTCCTCTGTGATATTATTTTCTGTTTCAACTATCTTTCATTTCATAAGGCTGAGTTCTATTTTAACATGTTTATAAAAGGTATGTGGATATAAATCAGGGTAAATATGTCCAAATGTAACTAAAACATACTATTACCTTGGTGAAAAACGTGCCAGTAGAGCACAGAGGAAAAAATAATTATTCTTCTTTGAAACTTTAATGAATCTAGCACCAAGAATAATTCTTCTTTGAAACTTCAAGGAATCTACCATTTCACTTGGGCCTGGAAATGAAAGAGCAAAATTTATGAAAAGAATTCTAGTAAATGTGGTAACTTGAACACATCTGTTTCCCTTTTTTACTTGGTAAACTTATTCTAAAAAATGAATGAAATATATCCCTCTCCCTCCTTCACAAAAATAAAAAAAAATGGAGGTGACAATTACAGATAGGTGTTATCAACATGTTTTCTTAAACATGAGAACTCGATGAAAGGAAAAGCAGACAGAAGTGCCCCAAGTCTGAGCAGCAAGGTGCCAATAGAAGTAGCACTATAAGATGAATTAAAAACTACAATTTGATGATACTATTTCACTAAAAATTAGAGACGGTCACCTAGAAGTGTTTTTAAAATAAACTTAATAACTGTTAACAGGCTAAGAAAAATTCATAAATTTACTGAAAGCAAGGATCATGTCCAAAGATGGTTTTCTCACATTTTAATTGATATATAACTGCCAGAATGGATGTACAAACTCCTTTGGAACATAATCACATTAAGAAGAATCAAAATGAAACATGATACTAGCAAACTGTAGTCCAAGATGTTGACTCATAAGAATATTTTATTATGATACAGTATTGATTAAACTTTTATGGTAATATGGCTTGATTTAAGAAATGGTGTAAAGTCATTTTTGATCATTTAAAATCTAAATGTAAGCTCATCTCTATTGGTGGGAGCAGGTATACAATAAAATCCTAGACTAAAATTTCAAGCACTAGCTACCCAGGTATCTCAGGGGCTTGAAACAAACAAAATAACCCAAAACAAATCTATGTCCACTTCACTTTACCTTTCAGGAATCTCTGGACAGTCTTTCCTCTCTTCCAAGTCCTGCCCCTACCTCCCTGTTTCAACACAGTGCAGGTTCCCTCAGACAGGAAGTGATGCAGATAGGAAGTGACATCAGAAAGGAAGTGACGTGGGCAGTCAGGAAGTGATGCAGCAGGCACCCGCAAGTGACATAGCCAAGATGTCTGTGGCTAACGGTGACAACTCGCTCTACCCCATTGCCATGCTCTTGGATGAGCTGCGCAATGAGGATGTTCAGCTACGCCTCAATAGCATCAAGAAACTATCCATTATTGCCTTGGCCCTCGGGGCCGAAAGAACCCGCAGCGAGCTTCTGCCTTTCCTAACAGACACCATTTACGACGAGGATGAGGTCCTCGTGGCCTTGGCGGAGCAGCTGGGGACCTTCACCATGCTGGTGGGAGGTCCGGAGTACGTGCACTGCCTGCTGCCACCGCTGGAGTCCTTGGCCACCGTGGAGGAGACGGTGGTGCGGGACAAGGCCGTGGAATCCTTGCGAATCATCTCCAAGGACCACTCGCCCTCTGACCTGGAGGCCCACTTCGTGCCGTTGCTGAAGCGGTTGGCAGGTGGCGACTGGTTCACCTCCCGCACCTCGGCCTGTGGCCTCTTCTCCGTCTGCTATCCTCGCGTGTCCAGTGCGGTGAAGGCAGAGCTTCGACAGTTCTTCCGGGTCCTGTGCTCGGACGACACCCCCATGGTGCGGCGGGCCGCGGCCTCCAAGCTGGGAGAGTTCGCCCAGGTGCTGGAGCTGAATGACGTCAAGCAGGAGATCATCCCCATGTTCTGCAGCCTGGCCGCTGACGAGCAGGACTCGGTGCGACTCCTGGCAGTGAAGGCCTGCGTGCACATCGCCCAGCTCCTGCCGCAGCAGGAGGTGGAGGCCTTGGTGATGCCCACTCTGAGTCAGGCTGCCGAGGACAAGTCCTGGCGCGTCCGCTACATGGTGGCTGAGAAATTTACAGAGCTCCAAAAAGCAGTTGGGCCTGAGATCACCAGGACAGAACTGGTCCCTATCTTCCAGAACCTGATGAACGACTGTGAGGCCGAGGTGAGGGCCGCTGCCTCCCAAAACGTCAAGGAGTTCTGCGAAAATCTGTCAGCTGACTGCAGGGAGAATGTGATCATGACGCACATCCTGCCCTGTGTTAAGGAACTGGCATCGGACACTAACCACCTGGTGAAGTCAGCTCTGGCCTCAGTCATCATGGGCCTGTCACCTGTCTTGGGCAAAGATAACACCATTGAGCACCTGTTGCCCCTTTTCCTGACTCAGCTGAAGGATGAGTGCCCTGAGGTGAGACTCAACATCATCTCCAACCTGGACTGTGTGAACCAGGTGATTGGCATCCGACAGCTCTCTCAGTCCCTGCTGCCAGCCATTGTGGAATTGGCTGAAGATGCCAAGTGGCGGGTGCGGCTGGCCATCATTGAGTACATCCCCCTGCTAGCTGGACAGCTAGGAGTGGAATTCTTTGATGAGAAACTCAACTCGTTGTGCATGGCCTGTCTCATGGATCACGTCTATGCCATCCGTGAAGCAGCCACCAGCAACCTGAAGAAGTTGGTGGAGAAGTTTGGGAAGGAGTGGGCCCGTGCTGCTATCATCCCAAAGGTCTTGGCCATGTCTGGAGACCCCAACTACCTCTACCGCATGACGACGCTCTTCTGCATCAATGTCCTGTCTGAAGTCTGTGGGCAGGACATTACCACCAAACAAATGCTGCCCACAGTCCTTCAAATGGCCGGGGATCCGGTTGCCAACATCCGCTTCAATGTGGCTAAGTCCCTACAGAAGATTGGACCCATCCTGGATAACAGTACCCTCCAGACCAAAGTCAAGCCCATCCTGGAGAAGCTGACCCAGGACCAGGATGTGGATGTCAAGTATTTTTCCCAGGAGGCTCTGACTGTTCTCTCTTCTACCTGATTCTGCAAGCAGAACAGTCATTAGCCCCTGGTGTCTACCTTCCAAGCCTACTGAATACCTGCCTTGGGGAGACAGTGGGGGCCACAGACGGCCACTTCCTGTGTTTGGTCTGACCCAGACCCCTCTGCCCAGCACAGTTCCTTTTCCGCCAGTCTGAGAAGATTTCTCGCTATCCGCCAGGGGAGCACAAGATGGGACAGGGGAGCAGCCCTGGGAGGAGGAGATGTTAGTAAGTGTCCCAGGTCACTGGCCCCTGATACTGTGACCTGGGACACCCTCCCCTCTCTGCTAATCCACTTCTCTTCCTCTTAGTTGCCCCATAGTACTTTTCTTTCTTTCTTTCTTTCCTTCCTTCCTTCCTTCCTTCCTTCCTTCCTTCCTTCCTTCCTTCCTTTTCTTTCCTTTCTTTCTTTCTTTCTTTCTTTCTTTCTTTCTTTCTTTCTTTCTTTCTTTCTTTTCTCTTAACTTTTATTTTGTTTTATTCAACTTCCCTTCATTTCAAAGAGAAATAAATTCTAGAAATTAAGAAAAAAATTGTTTGTATCTGCTCCATATGTTTCTTTTACGAAAGCTCAGACTAAAAAAGCAGCCCTATTTGGAACATGTCATTCTCTTAATAGAGGGAAAAAAGAGAACTGATGGCAATGTAATGCTTCTTAAAACTTCTGCTCACACATAGTACATGTCGTGCTTTCTCAGATGCCATTTGATGAGTACATCATAAATCTATGGCTGTGACTAGCAGAAGGAAATATACTCCTACGACACAAAGCACTGATACGCGAGCGCACTGAACCAAGTGGTATCCTGTGACAAGAAACGAAGAATATACCTACATATGATAATATAATCTGCAGCACTATTCCTGAAATAAAGCCAAACCAACAAAGACACCAAAATTTTTTTCTAAATGTTACAATACACAGCAACACTATTAGTTTTTTGCAGAAAAAATTTCTACCACATTTAAAATATGAAATACTAGAACTTAATGAAATTAAGATGAGGCACATGTGGCTGTGATAATTATTTTAAATTGTAATTTTAGGTCAGAATCAAAACAGTGGAAATAATTGCTATTTGGTAAGTTATTTCTCTTTGCATTTTACTACATTTTTAAATTTTTTCATGAAGGTCCCATACATGTGCATTTTTATGATGACATATTTTATGGGCTTCTGTTTATTGTAAATCAAAATTTTTTTAAATTTTTAATTCGTCAAAGTAAAAGTTATGCTAAACTCTTACTAAGCTAATTTTTTTCAGTTAATTTACATGAAGTTTGTAATTCCTTCAATGACAGGTCCTTTGATGAACTTCGTTTTCAATATTTTTGTTAGCAAGCACGTATAATATCCATAAAAATAAAATCCAGTAGGGAAATTTTTAGAGTATTTTCCACTTAAGTGTTACATAAGCTTTCAATCTGCAGTTTGCGCAGTTCAAAATTCAGATTATGAAGGACTGAAGGCAAGTTTTTGAGTTTTAGACATTAGCGTCATTTTAGTAATGAAACATTTCAGTCCTGGGTCAGCATTCATTTAATTTTCTCTTTTTGATACAGTTAAAATTAACAGTTTTACACCTTTAGTGTACTCTGAGAATACAGGAAAGCAGGGAATTAACTTGTTAGTTATGTTTACAAACAGAAAAATTACTAAATTTTAGTGCGGAGGATGTTGTAGTTTTAGTTTAAGTATTTCTGTCAATTGAGAATCAACACTGAAAAATTACTTTATGTTGCGAATAGCTTGGGAAGGCATTGTTATACAGCAGGGGGTTTGAATACATTTAAGTTGAAGCAAGAGATATTTGTAGAATTCCAAATCAGACACTAATATTCTACACTCAACTTTTGAAATGTAGTAACCAGAAATAATAAATAAAGGAAATTGTAACAAAGTAGCTGAGTAGCATCAGTGAATTTGAACTCACTTGAGACTCAAAA
>RJWM01013258.1:8571-54100 GCA_004363535.1 Dasyprocta punctata | reverse complement strand
GATATGAACTACTCCACTATCCAAGGCAGTCAAAATAGGGTTATATTATTATTGCTGTTTTTATTTTTATGGTGCTTTGCATTGAACCTAGGACCTGGAACACTCCAGGTAAGCAAAAGTACTCTACCACCGAACCACAATCCTAATCCTGTCAAAGTGCTTTATTCATTCACTATTCACCAAGTGTTTACTATGCCTTCAGGGGATGAGCTCTCTATATAGTTACTGCTTTCAAAAAGCTTATAGTCTAATATGTAAAATAGACACATCAGTAATTGTGGCATAGCACAACAATGTTACTAGAGAAAAATGTACAAGAGGAAAAACATTTCAAACAAATTGGAGGGACAGGAAATATCCATAAAAGCAGTGACTTCCAAAAATCAAACATTTACTGCATGTTGAACATTGTGCTGGAAATCACAGTGTTACAAAGACAAGACTGTGGGATAGCAAAACTACAGTGTGGCAGGTAAGAGCATACTTTCTGGAGCTAAAGTGCCAGGGTTTGACTCTCAGAATTGCTCTTGTCTAGCTCTGTGTCTTTAAACACACTACTTAACTTTTCTGTGTCTCGGTTCCCTCATCTATAAAATGAAAACAATAGTAGTTCCTACTTCAAAGGGATGTTGCACAGTTAAAAGACTAAACCAAAAAAAAAAAAAAGACTAAACCAATACAAGACACCAAGAATATTGCCTGACAACTAGTGTTATACAAATTTCACTTATTATTAAATAACTTGTTCATGAACATAGCAAATAAGGGTATAAATCCAATACCCATGTGTGTGTGTGTGTGTGTGTGTTGTTTGGTTGGTTTGCAATACTAGGGCTTGAACCCAGTACCTTAGAACTGAGCTATATCCCCAATCCTCTTTTTATTTATTTTCATTTTGAGTCAAGATCTTTAAATAGCTAAATTGTCCAGGCTGGGCAGAAAACTGCAATCGTCCTGCCTCAGCCTGCCAAAGTGCTGGGACTGCAAGCCTGGACTGCCATGCCCACTCCTTGGCCATATGTATTTCTAACAAAGCCTTCCTCAGCAATGCACCTAGGACAAGATCAACTTTGAACTGAGTTTTGAAAGGCAAATAAAGGAAAAATGGAGAGGAAAGGATAATGACCAGCAATGGTCAACATCCATCCTGCCTTGCTGCTGCACTATGGTTCGTTTGTTCTTCTGCTTGAAGCTCCTTCTCCAGAGATTGTGACCCATCTTAACAATCCCTCAAAGCCATCTCTTTAGACTTCTAAGAATGCTCTCCTGATCTTTTTCCCACATATTCGGTCAGTGCCCATCCCATCTTGTTAAGGTTAATCTTGTGAATACAGTTGGCATTTACACAACTTCACCTATACATATGTGCAAATGCACGCATGCCATGGACATGCTCCCAGGACGTTTGCACTCTTGAAGTAGTTTCCTTTATGAAGTGCCGCCCCAAACAATGCTCACTAGCTCAAGTTCAGAGATACTTGTTATACTAATTACCATTTCAAAACTGAAATTAGAAACCATCCCCACACTGCAGACACTGTAAATTACATTTCCTATTTATTCTAACTCATCTTGAATTTCTGACCAACGAGGGGAAGTAAGTTGTGATTTATTATTTAAAACTGCCACTCCATGTAAGGAGAAAAGGAGAACTGAAAACAAAGAAAACTCTACTATCCTCAACACTTATTTAATGGAAACTCTGACATATCTGCTTTATTGGTTTCATTATACAGGTAGACGGGAAGAAAGTGGGAAGGAATCTTGTGTTAAAAAGGATCAGAAACGTTAAAAAAATTTTCTAATACCAGCTCATGTCAAGTATTTTACTTCAAAGTCGGAGGAACTTTTTTGTTATAGCTGACTTCTTATTTGATCAAATACTTCAAGAATGCATTCAACAGAAGTGTAGCAGTGGGTTAGAAGTACTGTACAGAAAATGCAGTGAAACAACGATAAACAGAAGTTCATGGACAAAAATGAACAAACAAGAATTCCATCTCTTTTCCCTCTTTTAGCCTAATCACAGAAAGGGAGGTAGATTTGTGGTCACAAGGAAAACCAAGTGCCTGAAAGCAAGTAAAAGGAGCAAGATGACCCAAAAACTAAATAATCATCTCTTCCTCAAATTATTCATTTGACATATGTGCACTAATTAATCTTTATTTATTACAGATCTCCTTAGTTAAAGAAGAAAGAAAGGGTTTGCCAGGCATAGTAGCACATTCCTGTAATCTTAACTACTTTGGGGCCCGAGGCAAGAAGATCACAAGTTTGAGGCTGGCTAGGGAGAACTTGTCTAGAAATAAAAAAAAATAAAATAAAAAAGGCTGTGGATGTAGATCAGTGCTCCCTGGATTCACTCCCAGCACCACAAACAAACAATTCATGGGCTTTAAAATATTTAGAAAATTGTAACTGAAGTAGGTTTAATGTGTTGTGGGAATATTTTAGACCTTACACTATTTTTAACAACTTCAGGTTAAGCATCAGGGAGGATGAAAGCATATTTTGATATTAAATAAGACATTTTAGAGGTTTCCTCAAGGCAGAGGTAAGGCAGAAAGCCTGAGGGAATCCACAGTTGGCCACTGATAAAAATGAAAAGGACTAATGGTAAGGCAAACCCAAACTAAGTTGTTTTCTCTCTGTTAAGTCTAAAATTAGATATCTCAGCAATGCTATCTATTGTCAGGTAAAGATGATGTATTACCGCACACCTCAATTTTTAACACCACTGGAGAATTTTGGTTGCACAACTGCATGACAGCTAACTTCACAGCTTACCAGATGTAGAGAATTTAAATGCAATGACATGCCATAGCTAACTTAATGAAATTTTACCTCTTTTATGACATATCCATCTATAAACCCGGAGTTATGTGAACAAACACCCCAAAAGTAATTTTACTCTCCAAATATGCCTGAGCTTTCATCCCCAGAAGATACACTCTTAGTAAAACAAATGGCACCTGCATTTATTTTCACTTCTTACACAGCCTAAATCCTGGTTTCTCAAGGAATAATACATTTTATTCCCTGAGATTCCCTTCCTGAAGATTCCCTTCAGTTTTCAATATCTGATACCATAGTAAAACAGTGGCAGACCCAGGATTCAAACCCTGACTCCAGATTCTACGTTAACTCACAGGAGGTATTAAAGGAGCCCCTTGTGATCAATACCCTCCGTCTGCACTGCTCACTCCAGTGATCCTACTAAACGCTCAGATCCATGTCGCCCCTCTGCTAAAGACCCTTTTACTCCTCTCAGTTAAATCAAAGTCCCTCAACGGCCTCCTAGGCCCTACACATTCATAGGCCCCTACACCCTCATTCCTGCCCTTCTCCTGTTGGTCACCTCCTGTAGGCCACACTGGCCTGGATGTCCAGGGTGTCCCCTGCACTGGCTGCCCCCTGCCTGGAGTCCTAGTCCGCCAACAACTGTGTGACTAACTACTTACTTCACCTGCAAATCTTTGGATAAATGTTTCCCTCCTGATTAGATTCATGTCAGATTTTAAACTTCATTAAGCTTTAAATTCTATTCCTTGCCCCCATGGTACTTAATCCTTTCAAACAGATGTTATAGTTGACTTATTTACTGTGTTCACTGTTTATTGTGTTTTCCCCAGCTAGAATATATGCACTGAGATTTGCCTGCATTGCTTATCCAATGAAATCTCAATTTTTGATATGTAGTAGGTGTTCAATAAATATTTGCAGAATGAGTGTGGTGGACTGACAACTGGTGGTCAACTTGTAACTGAATCAGCATGGTCTTGAGTGCAGATGGCCTACCTGAGGAGTGCTGCCAACATAAAAAGGAGAACTGGAGAGGAAGAGTTGTTGTGGTTAGCTCTCTGTGGTGTTGTTGGTTCTCCCATTGCTGTTGGTTCTCCTGGAGGAGTTTGTCGAGTTTCTTTCCTGATATGACCTTGGCTGTTCTCAACACTGGAGGAGCTTGAGACTTTGTCACTGAGAATGGTTGCAGTTCACTTTGAGGGAGCTATGGTCTTTACTTTGAGAACAGTTTCCTGGCTCAAGAGGGAAGATGGTGTCCTGTTCAAGCTCCAAGAGAAGCTAGTCATGCTGGCTTCCTAATATAAACTCAGCTGTTCTCATCAATGGAAGTGCTCAGGACCTCATTGTTGCTGAGGATGGCTGTGGTACTTTTTGGAGGAGCTGTGATCCTTACTTTCAGTGTCACATCCTGGCTCCAATACAGAACCCTCATCCTGCTGGCACAGATCATCCCATTGGCACAGACTTTCTAGCTTCCACCACTAATCTTTGGGCCTTCCCAGTGCAGATCCATGAAACAGACTCGTGTAAGACATTTTCATGGGCTCTAGGCCTCCAGCTGGACTCATGGGGGGCACTGTCATGGGCTCTAGGTCTTCAACTGGACTCAAGTAGGACACTGCCATGGGATCCAGGCCCTCAGCTGGATTCTTTGGGGTCTTTAGTGTGTGGACAGATTTCCTACACTTTTTGTGTTTGACTCTGTTTTATAGTATTATAAAATAATACTATAAATTATGTGTCCTATTGTCTTAGTTACTTTTTACTCATTGCTGAGACAGAATACCTGACGCCCAAAATTAGGGAATGAAATGTTTATTTCTTACAGTTCTTGGGGGTTTCTGGTCCATATTCAGTTGGCTCCAAGGCAGCGTGGCATGGCGGGGCAGCCATTCATGGCGGCCACCAAACAGCAAGGTGAACAAGGCAAGAGAGAGAGACAGAGACACACGTTCATCCCACCCTTACTCTGTACGTTGGCCCCACCCCTGGACAGGTGCAGCACTCACACCACCAATCCCAGTGCTAGACAACAAAACAATCATGAATGCCAGACCCAGCCCCATCCAAATTATAAGTCCTTGGGGGGACACAAGATCAACCAATACATGTATCAAATTGGTTCCTTGCAAATCCTGACTACAATGAGTAAAGGAGATCTTTTATTGCCCTAGTTTATTACGATTCCAGGTGATATTTAGTACTCCTTGCATAGTAAACTGGTAACTGGTTATTCCCCACAGAAACCAAATCAAGAGATTAAGTCACTAAATAATGTGGTTTGGATATGGGAGATGTTGGCGACTTTACAAGAGCTTAACGCTATTTTGAAAGAATGAGTTCTGGCTCTTTCACAGATTGGTTACCTGAGTGGGTTGTTACAAAGCAAGACCACCCACATATTTGGCATATTCCACATGCACCTGCTCACCACTCCTGTTCATGCTCCTGCCACACATCATCTGTCATATAGTAATGCAGTCAGGGGCACATTGCAATACCATGATGTTTGGACTTTATAGTCACCAGAATTGTGAGCAAAATAAACCTCTTTTCTTTATAAGTTAAGCAGTCTTGGGTATTTTGTTATAGCAACACAAAACCAACTAAGACATTAAAGTACAAAAATAATTGCCTACCACCATTTAGTGAGAGTTTATCATACAGCAGGCAGCATGCTTACATTTTTTCCCATAACATATTTGCCACAATTCAGTGAATAAGATATTATTGCCCTAATTTTGCAGAGGGGGAAACATAGGCTCAGAAAGATTAAGTAAAGAAGCCAAGATGACATACTACTGCAAATACCCATGCTGGGCTTTCTGTAGATTCAGGATTGACTTTGGTCCCATTCTACCTCCTTCACTATAAAACTGATTCACCTCTTTAACAGCACCGAACAGCAAGGCCCTATGGACATGTTGTAGAAGGCTATAAGGTGTAGTTAAAGATGTAAAAAAAAAAAAGCTGGACTAAAAAGAAACACAATAAAATTCTGTGAAAGGCTGTACTTTTATGATAAAATATATAATCACCCTTATACAATCATTCTAACACTGTCATAGCTACACCAATAATAAACCATGAGGAGAAAGCCATGACCTATTGACCCTAGCATGAGCCTTCCTAAGGTCAGTCTATGGACCAGGACAGCCCCTGACTTCTTCACTGAGCCTCAACCCACTGGACTTATACTGCCCAGCCTCATGTAGTCCTGCAGACTTGGACAATATATGAGAAAAAAATAAATAAATGTACAGAAGAAAGGTATTCTGTAAACCAGTTACTTCTTGATTGTAGAGATCAGCAAAGCTTCACAGCTGCCGCCCAGCCTCTCTGGCCTGTGGGCATCCGGTGCGTCAGCCTACATTTCCCATGATCCTCCCCTGTCCCACCAGGAAATGACGGCCTGTCCACGCCCCCATACGATGACAGCTTCCACTCCCGTTTCTATATAAACCTTGAACATTCCCATAATAAACGAAGACTTGATCGGATACTCGTCTTGTCTTCCTTTCTCTCTCCTCTTGCCCTGCCCCCATCCCCCATCCCGTCTCTCCTCCAGGCGAAACCCACGGACTGATCCGCGGTCCGGATCACTTGATCACAATTGCTGGGCATGAGAGTCATCTGAGAGCCATTTCACAAGCCCAGCAGAGCAAACCCTAAATCAACCCAGATAGTTGAGTCCAGCAGATCCCAGAGCAGCAGAAAAAGTCATGATAATCCCTTTGGAGGTTCTTTCTCCTGAATCATCATGCTAGTGGACCAACATCTTGGTTAACACCCAGTCACAAAGGAGACAAGATCTATGAGCAAGAGTTTACAGAAAGGTCAGTCTCTCTTCACAGAAAGGGAAGCAATCCAAACCCACTTGTTTGGCTTAGAACAGGCTGAGGGGTGGCAAGGCTGCGAATGCCCACCTAGAGACAATGCTACCACCTTACTCAACTTTTCAAGCAGGGATACAAGAGAAAGGGGAGAAAGGCCAATCCCCACACTTGGAGTGTGATGATGCTTGGGTTATCTGTCAACCCTGGCCTTCCTCCAACACAGTCCGATATCCCTTCTCCCCCAAACTCACCTAATGGTTTTGCCACCAGACACTGCATAAGAAAACACCTGCCTTTACCTTTCTGAGATAGGTGGTAATCTTTGTTACTAGGAACAGAGGTTAAAGAACAATATACCATTTCATTGTTTGAAACTGCCTGATTCAGACAAAATATCTGACACATGCACAACTGAAGTTTCGTTTTTATTTATTAATTCTATATTTTGAGCTCAAAGATCTAAAATTAGATTATACTTAAATGGCAAGAATTACTTTCATTATAACTACTAACACTTCCAAATTTTAAATCCCTGCTTAAACTATTTTAATCAAGATAGTAATCCTAGTCTTAATTTTTGAGGCCTATAATTTGCAGCAATTTTACTTTATTAGTAATGTAAAATAAATAGGTTTTCCTTAGGGGAAAATTTTAAATTAAAAGCTTTCCCAAGTATTCCATAATCACTCTGAGAGCTGTCTTGACACACAAATGTCTTTGGGGGAAGGGTGTACAGGCTCTCACTGTACTTAAAAAATAGCATTGTCGCTATGGAAGCAGCTCTAAATTTTGACTGTTTTCTCCTTAAGCTAGCAAAGGCCATATTCTTTATATGCAGCTTTTCTTTTCACTGAGAAGGTGCTGACAGTAATCTACCTAGATTGTAGCATGCCCTGCCTTGCCTAGGCAGTCATCCTTCTCTTTGACTGCTCACACATTGCTGAGCCAAAAACAAAAGGGCGGAGCATAAATGAACTGGAATTCACACACACACACACACACACACACACACACACACACATATACACACACTCATTTGTCCATCATTCAACCTTTGAAGGAATCACAGAGAAGGTTCATTCAGGTCCTCGTCACCAGTTAAACTGGCCTAATCCCAACCTCTCAGTTTCTAGATCTTTCATTGGCAACAGTCAATCAAAATCATCAAGCTAAGTACGTCCAATTTTTGTTTTGAAATGAAGGCTTCAGAAATTTTACACACTGGATTTTCCAAGCAGTCATCTTTAGCATATAGCGCTTCCTCCAGAAACACATGAAGAAGACAACTTGCATAGATTTGAAACTCGTTCTGCTGAATAGCATTGAGAGACACGTCTCATTCCAGGGGCTCAGGGGCAGCAAACTGTCATTCTTGGAAGATGTATTTAACTCTGGGAAGCAATCAACAAGCACTCAGAGCCAAGCTAGAAAATAAGGAAGGTAATCGTGTTGTGTAATGCTGTTTTTCATAAAAATGAGGTGTAACCATGAAGTAATGAAACTGGTTTTCTCATGAGGATCATACCTGCTTCAGAAAGGAAATTCAAAGGAAGAGTTCCAAAACTGGTGATGAATATGCTTGTTTTTATGCAATGGCACGATCTATGGATTTAGTACAAAATCACCAAAGCTATTTTGAAGATGTTTTCCATTTAGACACACATGTGCATATACATAATAAATAAAATTAAGTTGATTTCTGCCATCTGCCTTACAATCTAACATTTAGAGTTAGATTACAGATAGAAAAGTTACTTTTTAGAAAACTTTACGTTTTCCATTGTCATTCTCTTAAGTTAAAACATCTACTACAATGAAAACAAAATATTAAAATATATGACTCCTTCAAGGAACAAATGACTTAATAAGTAAAATAAAGGTCTTAATGTAACATCTTAGAACTAAAGTGGCTTTAGAGGGCCTTCATCCAAAAAAATATGTATTGATTATATTACTAGCAAACAGAGAAAGGGAGGGTGAGGGAGGGGGAAACAGAAGGAGACAGAGAGAAAGAGAGAGAGAGAAACAGAGGAAAGGATCAGACTGCTGGAAGCAGTCTCTGTAGGGAGACACGCTTGCTCCTATGAAAATGTAGTTTATTCTTGGCAAATCTATGTGGTCTGAAACTGTTATTTATATGTTATCCAAGTTGTTTTAAGTTAATAGAAGGAAGAAGGGCTTCCTGTTACAGTAATCCCCCTCTTATCTGCAGTAACACATTTCAAGGCCCCCAGAAGAACCCTAAAACCATGACTAGTACTTACCTCAGTCCATTTTGTATTGCTATAACATAGCTAAGGCTGGGTAGGGACTTTATAAAGAAAATAAGATTATTTAGCTCACAGTTCTGGAGGTCCAAGAGCATGAGGCTGGTTTCTTGCCAAGAACTTTCCACAGTGCTAGAATTACAGGACTGGGCCACCACACCCAGCTTCTATCCTTCAAACTATCTTCTTGCACTTTCCCCTCTGCCCTTAAAGGAAGCATTTTTCAGTTTCTTTTTGACATATCCAATTGCACAGTTAGCATCACTACACTATACTTTGGCACTATCACTGAGCAAAATAAGGTTACATAAAGAAGTACAGGAGCATCACAACTAACAATCTAGTAACAGACACAACCACTAAGTGATTAACAAGTGGGTACAGTATACAACTTGCATATACTGGACAAAGGGATGTGATTCACATTCCCAGACAAGATGGAGTAGAATGGTATAAGATTTCATCACACTAATCAGAATATCACACAATTTAAAACTTTTGAATTGTCTATTTCTAAAATTATCCATTCAATATATTGGGACCACAGTTGACCATGGATAACTAAAACTACAGAAGAGGAGAGACTATTGTACATTCCTGAAGAGAAGACTTAGGAATGACCTTCTTATACTCTATTTTATGACACTGACAAAATTTCCGCAGCAACAGTGAACTCAACATATCTGACCTACGATACCATCAATATAAAAATCCCTAGGACAGGTAAATTCACCTTCTTGAAATAATCAGTACTACAGAAGAAAACTGAGTTCTAAATCTCTTTCTCATTGGAAGTCAATGGGCAGGGCATGGGAACAACCGTCTTTTCAAGATACAATACCTCAAAGTGGAATGCCTAAGTAACTTTACTGATCTGTTCTCCACGATGCCTGTGACATATTCTCTTCTGTTTAATTTTTAAAATAACTTTTCATAATCTACTAACTTAACTTTATGACTTGTTAATGGGTCACCTCCTGCAGTTTGAGAAGCACTGACCCTGTCATGTGTTTCTCATCATGTGAGCCACAGATGCCCCTTCAGAACAGAACATGCATGACAGAAACACTCCTGAACTCCATCTCAGACCTCCTGCAACACAACAGCTGCTGGTGAAGCCCAGCAACTGTCATTTCTATACGCTTCCTGGGTGGTTCTGATTATTCTGAAGTCAGAAAACTAATTTAGACTATCATTATTAGTCATGAGTCACATGAAAAGTAAGTCCAAGGAGGCCAAGTGACTTTTCAAGGTCACACTTCTAATTGATAGCAAAGCCAACAGTTGGATCTTCACCTTCTGACTTCCTGGTTAGTATTCTTTAAACATAAAAAGCTCTTTTGAATACCTACCCCCACGCCCCCAACCCCGCTCTAATCAAGGAGTCCACACTTTACTCAACAGACATGGTCCAAAGCCTAGAACAGTGCCAGGTTCAGATGGGAGTCAAGAAGAACCATGGGAATGTATTTTAGAAATAAAAAAGAAGCTAGAATCCCCCACCACCAGTCCACGCAACTGGCCAATTCAATTCTTAACTTCTGGTCAGTCCAGTGGTAGGTTTCAGGAGGATAAGAAAAGATACTCTGTAATTCTTACGTCACATTGTTCAAGAAGTACTGAGCCCCTTATGTCCACCTCTGAGCTAACAAAACAAATTATCTCAAGGGCTGAGAAATCAGATAATGGAAGCATAGGTGACTTGCTTTCCTGCCACACAGAAGGAATAACACAATTCAAAGACAGCCAGACATATATATAGTCCCAGCTGCAGACAGAAGCACACCTCTCGCTCTTGAGAGCCCGCACTCTGTTTTTTTGAGTGTGTACTTTTAAATTTCCAACTAATAAATCCTTTTATGACTCTTCAAAACAATAGCCAAAAGAATTAATAAATTAGTAATAAAAATGGTCAGTTTTAGTTACTAAGGCATAAAACCTACAAATGGTTTTCCAAAATTTTAACAGAGAAACAATCTCAACAAAAAGCAAGTCATTTGCTGGGTGTGGCGGCACAGTACTGTAATCCTAACTCTTGGGAGGCCGAGGCCAAAAGGTGGCCAGTTTGAGGCTAGTCTGGACTATCTAGGGAGATCTTGTCTCAAAGGGGAAAAAAGGAAGAACAGAGAAAGGAAAGAGAGAGGAAAGGAAAAATGGAGGGAAAAAATGTAGGCAAGTCAATCTAGGATACTAAACAAAGTTCTATGTAAGAAAATAAAATCAGGTCACGAACTTGGAACATGTATTGCCAAATCCATAGTTTGGGCAGACTTTCTGATACCATTTTTCTATCAGAAGAACTCTTTCTCCCATTTAGCTCAGGTTTACATGACCAAGCTTTGGTGTTCACAGACATAGTAATTTCCACAGTTAAATGCAGCGCTCAACAGGAATTCTGCTGAATAATGTTCGCCTTCTCTTCCAGAAGCAGCCCAAGAATTTTCTAAGGGTCCAATAAACTTAATACAAAATGTGCTTAGGTGGTATGGGGACACTACTTCTCCAGTCACATATTCTACTGCAAAAGCCCTCTGTGTTTCCATCAGCATCACATTATTAGAAACCACACAAGGGATACACAGTGGAGCCTGGGATTTACTTGTACGAAGAAGATGGCAACTGCAATGTGTTCACGGAGAGGATTTTTTTTTTAGGAAAACATGCAAATCTAAGGTAGAATGACTTCGCCTTGTTCCTATTCTCAGCTTTGAGACTTCTCTCTCCCTTTCCTTCCTTCCTTTCTTCCTTCCTTTTCTTCCTTTTTTCCTTTTGATTTTCTCAGCAAAGTAAAAATGGGAAAACAGTCCTGAAGATACCCTAGCTATATACCTGGCCATATTTTTAGTGGTAAAAAAGCCTTTCTATGAGGCTCTAGAAGTAAGGGCAAAGCCAACATGCCCTGTCACTTCATTTATTATATTCTTCTCCAAGAGCACCTGCAGAGAGACAGCCAACTGTGTTCCCAAACTCAACGCCTCAGGTTACTGGGTATTTTTCAGACTTTCCAGCATGGTCAGGTCTTAGTACAGACACTTCAGAGGTTTACCGTCAAGATCTGGAGCTGGTCAAAACAAGAAAGAAATATTCTAGAAATTTCAAACACATTAATGAACCTAAAATTCCAACTCTGGCATCATAAACATGTTACTACAAGACATATTTGCTAATCCAAAACAACCGCTCACTTCCTTATTTCAGTCATTCTTAATACCTTGAGATTTAGTTTAAATAAACTAGAATTAAGTACAAATACACTGTACAATTTTTATGGGGATGTAAGGATAAGCTTTACCTCTGGAGTTTGATGACAAATATTCATGTCTTAAGAATTTCTTGCACTTATATGCTGTCATGCACGTACACGCATACATATTGCAGCATGCATAGACCTCCCCATCACTCCCTTCCCTTTCTTCCAAAGAAATTCAGAAGCTGCTCACAGGGGACACTGCAGGATGGCCCCAGCAACACAAGCATATGACAGAAGAACAGCAGAGATTAGATTTCTTCCTTTTGCTCTTGGGGGTCTTAAATTGACTATATTCTGAGAATCAATTCCTCCAGCTGTGTAAACTGTGGTATCCTGCATTGCTCCCTGTGTGCACTCATCAACCAAATGATTTCTAGAACATCCCTTAGGAAGATGTTCTGGTTTTCCCCAGCAAAGTTCAACTGTCAATACTCAGTGTCCCTTCATAATGAGAAATTTCCCCTATAGGAATAGCACAAACATCTACACAGGTCCAAAGCAACGATACACTTTTATCTTACAATTGAATCTTGTAAGCAATAGTGCTTATTTCTTTTATATGGTTACAGGGAAACCCAGAGCCAGATTTACAGACTACCTTTAATGTCATAGGCAGGACTTCACAGATTGTATTTCTGGATGTTAACATTTTTCTGGTTTCATGTGACTGATCTGTATTCCATTTTTCTTTTGATTTCTTCATCTTTATTACTGTGTTTCCTTAAGAAATGAACAAATAAGTACCTAGGCATTGCTTACTCTCCTTACACTCTTCCTAAGGGATGTTCACTACCTTTGAGGTCATTTCCAAACATGGAAACATGTTCGCATTGCCCTGAGTGTGTAATTTACACCTTCAAGGGCAAGTTCCTCACAGTAGAATGTCTATCACTGGCCTGCTGCTCATCAATGAAAGATGGCAAACTCTCATCTTAAGAGTGCAATGAGCCAGGCATGATGGCACATGCCTGTATTCCAGCACTCCGGAAGGCTGAGGCAGAAGGATGTCAAGTTTCAGCCCAACCTGTCTCAAAAAGAAAGAAAAAGAAGAAAGAAGAAAGAAGAAAGGAGAAAGGAGAAAGGAGAAAGGAGAAAGGAGAAAGGAGAAAGGAGAAGAAGAAGAAGAAGAAGAAGAAGAAGAAGAAGAAGAAGAAGAAGAAGAAGAAGAAGAAGAAGAAGAAGAAGAAGAAGAAGAAGAAGAAGAAACAAACGCTGTCTTCTGTTTAAGTAATAATTAAAACCTGGCTCCATTATTTCCTAAGAAAATCTTTGCTTTTTTTTTTTTTAACAGGATTATTTTTTAAATGTGGGCTGTAGAGGTAGACTAAATAAAAACAACAGAAATATAAAACCACATGATATTAGAATCTTCAACATAGAATTCATAACATGAAAAAGCTATGTGTACTTCTACAAAAAGGTAAAAGCATATTGCAGAATCATTTCCTTTTAAGCTTCTCTGCAACTTTATTAGACAATGAGTAGTTTAATCAAAAAATTTCTAAATATACAATCATCCTGCACAATTTTAGGTATTCTAGCTATAGTATTAATGTCAGCAGAGGATCAAATAACTTTTGTATCTCACATAGGAACCCTGGAGGCTAATAGGTGGACTAAAGCTGACTTTTGTCTTATGACAGAAGAAACAAAAGTTGAGAGCCTCCGCAGGAATGGACACACCAATACTCTTTTAATTATGTTGGCTTAAGGAAAATACAGCATTCCCCACACCCTGATTTGAAAGTAGCATGAAATGCTGTCAGTTGCCATGTGCTACTGCAAAGAATAAATAAATATTCTTGCTTCATAAGTCATGAATAAGGGAGTAGCATCCTCTGGTCCACTGGCAGAGGAGTTCATTGGGAACAGAAAAGCTAGCAGGTTTTCCAAGCCCATTTAAAAGCCAAAACCTGGCAACTAGATGGGACCTCAAGGATGCTTGCATTTCACCACAAACTTTCCCTTAAGTCACATATATTAATGTGTCAACAAATATTGGCAGTAAAACAGAGAATCGATGAAGTATTTTCTACAAACTGAAAGTTTGCATCTAAATTACCTATGTAGGATTTTAGAATTATCCATGAGAAGCCACTCTGGTTGATACAGAAATATAGGAGAAAAAATATTTTTGGCAAATTAACCTTCCATTAAATCTAATAAAATAAATGCAAAGAATAAATTAGAAGAAAAACCTGAAAGCTGACTATAAGTTCTTGTGCAACACCAACTTTTCTCCACATGAAATTCACTGTAATTCATTTTATTTTACAAAGTATGTCCATTTAGAGGCCAATAGGCTGTCATTGTTATTTCTATACCAAACCAAAGTTAAATCTATGATATTTTTTTGTGCTACCACAAGCTTGGTCAAATCATCCAAAATCTTCAACAGTTAGTATACAAGCATAAAATTAACTGAAAAAAACCAACCTGCATTTCAACATAAGCCTCCTCACACAAATTCTAACTTCTTGAAACTTCTTTGCCTATACAATTATCAGGACATTGTTTCCAAAGTCACATTTTTTGGGCAAACTACTCACAGATCGTTCATCTAACATAGCCTTTTTTAAACAACCAGAACAATAAATTCTTAAGAAGGATCCTGTAGAATACTGTATTATATTTTAAAATTTCAGATCAGACACTTTCTTATTGAAAAAATAAATTTCCTATTGTTCCTATACATTCTTTTCCATAGAGCACATCTTATATGTCACTTGCAATTCTCGAAACTCTGCCAATTTTTCATACTTTATCCTTATTCTGCTATATTTCCTTCCCTGCCATTACACAAATTTATATAAATGTTTTGATCTTCTTCTGCTGGTAGCTACTCTGCAGTGCTGTTAGGGAAAAGGCATAAATAAGAGCAAGGCCAACTGGGGTTCAGCTTACAACGAGACATTAGGAACTCACAGACATGGGAAATGAAATAATGAATACCCAGAGTCCCTTGAGTCAGCACAACATAAAATTCGGCTCAGCACATACCTATAGCTTTTGTCCAGGACCACCGAGTAGCAGGCACATCAGGCAGAAGATGGGCTACAAAGATGGAGCAAAGTATATGGACCAGTCCTCTCTCCGTAAGGAGTCACTAGCTTCTGTAAAGAGCTCATAATTCATGGGCGAGTTCTGCAGCTTAGTAAAGATCACTTTCTTACTTCTTTTTTCTTTTTTAATCTTTTTTTTTTTTTTTTTTTTTTTTTTTTTTTTTTTTTGGTACCAGGGATCGAACTTATGACTTCATGCTTGCTAGACAGGTGCTTGTGTCACTGAACTAAATTCCTGGTCCTCTTTTTCCTATTTTAATTCATCAGAGTCTACTATGACTCTGTTTATCCTAACCAGATACCTGAAAGAGTACTTGTGTTAAAAATCCACTTGGAAGTCATGTTCTGCAAACTTCCCTCCCCTCCCTCAAGCCCACATTCTACACCCCACAAACATTCCAGCACTACCTCATTTCATTTACTTCCTCCCCTATACAGCAAGGCAATTTCTTTCTACGGAAGGTAAATCAAATGTAACATAAGAAGAACCCACTCACTACAAAGAACAAACAGCAGATTTCTGGGTCCATCAGTGGTGATTCATTTGGATCATGAAGAAACTACAGCAAGATCCCACCTTACATTAGCCAACTGCTGGTCGGGGCCATCCCAACACTACAAAATATGCCAAAGATCAAAATCAAAATCAAAATCAATCTTTGAAAATTGAGTAAGAATGAAAACAAAAAGTGTTAAACAGGACGTGGAGTACTGGACACTACCCATTTTTCACCTTAGCTTGAAATAACTCTTGGGAGCCTCCTATAGAATGCTGAGATCAAAACTCCTTAGGTCACTACGAGAATAGCTACGTGACCGAGGCACAGTCTTTGTTCTAAACTTTTCTGATGGTGTACTGTCAGAATTAAACAAAAGGACCCTAATTTGCCATTTCTGTTATGCATGAGACTTCATCAGATTAGAATGCAGGAGAAAAGATGGTGAAATCTGAACAGCCTTACAACTACTTTTTCAAATGTCTGCCTATCCCCAAAGGACGACAGAGCCTTCAGGAGGACATGCCTTCACACTCCACCCTGTGAGCAACAGCTCAGTGACTACTGCCATTTCCAAGTGCTTACCCAGCATTCCTTCTTTCTCACAAATACCTAACACAGACAAAAATCCCTCCTTGATGACACACATTTTAACTTAAAACTCAGCTGTTCAAAGCTCAAAGTCCTAGCAAATGACCCAAATAACAATCCGTCGTTGATTTGGATTCAATATAGTGAATGGCAAATAAATACACACAAAAACCAAGGCAATAAAAAGTCCAGCAGAGCAGTGATTTCACATTGGCAGGATGGTCCCAGTGATGAGATACAGAAGTCTCTTTAGGGACATGTTTCGCCCGTACACACAGACTTTCCAAGCCCTGGGCTGTTGCTGCAGAATCAACTCGCTCACCTTTTCTGTTCATTCAGCTGTCAAGTAATGTTGCCTTTCAGGCTTTATATTTGATTTGCAAATAAACTACCACTAACAAAAATAAACCATTCCCCACTGTGATGTAATAATATTAATACTTACACACTTTCCAGTTTTAATAGAGCAATTTTAATGTTTTATCAAGTGTACTGAGTCATCTACCTACTCAGCAAGGAAACACTGTACTAAATTGCTACAATTTCTATTCAGGACTTTTCTCATTCTTAGCTGCCTAATCGTAGTATTTTTGAGTTGCTAATTCTCCAAGTGCTCTGTCTTGTGTCAGTCATCTGAGGTAACAAAGTTAGAGGTCAGGTTAACAAAAAGTAAAAATGAGAACTTAGATTCTCTATGCCCAACTAATGGTTCCTCTGACAGTGGAAGGCTGTGGGTCTGTCCTACAGCTGATACCCATTCGCCCACCTGTGATGAAATCGTATGCCCACACAGTACTAAAAATCAGACCATGGGGCCTCTCTAGACTGTTCTTTGTTTATCATGATGACCAGTGTAACCAAAATATCTTCTATTTGAGAGAATTTTTATACTTGATAAAAAGAATAAGTAATTATGTCAAATAATAACGTTCACTGGAGATCCCAATAGCCAGGAAAAATTTGCCAGTTTTGTTACATTTCTTTAAATGCCCCCTGTAACCTTGCCCTTCATTCCTGCAAAAGAAGTGGCGCTTCAAAGGTAAATGGGTAAGAAATTTATTAAAGCTATCAAAATAACCCAAGATAATGTATGTTATTGCTTCAGAGGGAAAACAGTGTTCGTGGATTTCTGGACCAGTACCCACTCGTGTGTTTAACAGATACACATGCTGTACTAAATGGACGGAGCAGAGCTTAGGATGTGACCCATGGGGAAAGTTTCATTTAGCTGAGAATGAAAATCTTACCTGAGAGATGTCCTGAGTTTTTCGTATTAAATGTTACTAGACAAATGTAGTTGTATATCCATTTAATTATAGGAAATAGCATTTAGGCACCTATTTAATTTTCTCCCAGTCATTTTAGATATGTAAAATGTTATAGCCTCAGTTAGTCCCATACCAAAGACTCAGCTCCACAGACAGATGCAGGTGGGGGCAATCGGAAGGAGGACAAAACCCATTTTCTCGGATGAAGGCATTCAAATTTAGACCAAGACCTCCACAAGCTTCCCTTTCTCCTCACACAGGCCCATTAAAACACAATATAAGAGACAGAACAGCTCACATTCTTGCTGAAGAGTCTTTTAAAGGTGCAACAATCAGTAAAAGCATTCTGGGGTTGGGGATGTAGATCAGTGGTAGAGCACTTGGTTAAGTATTTGTGATGCTCAGAGTTCAAATGCCAGCACCACACCAAAAGAAGAAAGAAGGAGGAGGAGGAGAAATCCAGAATGTTTGCCTGCATTCTAAGGCTGTCTTGCTATCTCTAGGATGTATGCTTCAAACAATAACACTTGATGATAAATATCAAGGTTTCTTTTTTTCTCTTCCAAAGATAATACTCTTGCCCTCACTCTAAAACCACATTTGTAATTGACAATGGTTAAGCCCTAAAGAAAAGCCCCCATATTGTTAATATATGATCTAACCAACCAGTAGAAAAACCAAGGTGGTTTTCCTTCCTCTCTGTCTCTTGGTACTCAGGATTGAATTGAAATGAGGGCTTTCACACTGAACTCTATCCCCAACCCCTTTTGTTTTCTATTTTGAGACAGGATCTTACACAGGCAGAGCTTGAATTTGAGATCCTCCTGCCTCAGCCTAATGAGTAGCTAGGATTTCATACCTACCCTCAAGATAGGTCTCATGTATGTTTCACTTCTGGATATACTTATTTTATTTCTTCAATAATTATAGGAGTTTATTTGATTCTCTAAATGAAAATGTGATTCATTTTTAACTTGCTTAGTTTGAGACATAATAATGAAAAAGTGAAAAACCACAACACATGTAAGAGATTTTATCTTCACACAGGCTACCGTAAAACTTTCATATGAGTTTATACCATAAGAAAGTATTTTCCTGGATACTTGAAGTAAAGCAAACTTGGCAGAAACTCAAACATAAGGAAACTAGAAGGAATATAAGAAGATGGCTTCAGTGTCATTATAAATATTCCACTAGGGCAAGGAGAAGCACAAAAAGAACTTCAGATAAATGGGGAGCCACCATCTTCAATATTATTCTCTCTCTCTCTCGCTTTCTCACTCTCTCTCTTGCTCTCTCTCTCTCACTCTCTCACTCTCGCTCTGGCTCTCTCATATTCTCTTTCTTCATGCTAGTGGGGATTAGCTAGGGCCTTAGACATGCTAGGCAAGCACTCTACCACTGAGCTACACTCCCAGTCTTACAAAAGCTTTTTTACCATGTTGATTCCCTCTATCAGTAAATCAAACAGCACCTAGAGAAAGAGATGAAATAGCTTTAGAAGCTTAGGCCCTCTCCATTAGTAGAGGAGCACCAATCTAAAGATCAATGGACAGAGACTCCAAGGAATTCTGCTGTCATTCTGTTGTAACTTTTGGAGGTCACAATTTCTAAGTAAACCAAGTTCCCTAGCAACCAAATGCTCATTTGAATCCTCCTTCCACCCTATCCCTTACATCAGCTGCATTTTCTTGTGAAAATACCAGTTAGAAGGAAGGGGTAGTAGAAATGGGGGAACTGTGAGATAAACATTTGTAACTTCATAGCATAGCAACAATTATTAGAGATGGATCTGATTTTAAAGCCTGCTAAATAATGACACAGATGAAAGACCAGCAAGTAAATTTAATTTGCTGTTATAATTTGGTATACATAGGGTATCCTCCAAAATACGAGATACAAAAAAGGGGTTAAACTTTGATGAGCCGGAGGAATAAATTTTTTATCTGGGGGCTTGGGTTTGTTTTGGTTTGGACTTTGGGGTTTTTATAGTAGAGGGGACTGAACCCACGGTTTCACTTTACTAGCCCTTTTTATTTGAAGATAGTCTTGAACTTGTGACCCTCCTATTTCCCAAGTAGCTGGGATTAGAGGCCTGTACTACTATGCCCAGGCATGCATACAATCAATGCAAGAAGAGAAAATGGGACGCAACAGTTTTGTACAGGCATACCCAAGAGAGATTTTAGGGTTTAGGGTAATCTTAAGGATGCAAAACTCAGAAAATATTAGGAAAAAAAAGATACCCAGACAGGTTTCCCACAACCCAGCAAACCAAATTCTTTGATACAAGCAAACATATGAAAGCCAGAAGAGTAGGGAACAACTGGCTATGGTACTAAAGAGAAGACAGCTTAAAACAGATGTTAACAACTCATTAAGAAAGCCAGGCATGGTGACCCACACTTGCAATCTCAGTTCTCGGAGAAAGAGGCAGGAGGATTGTGAGTTCAAGAACAGCTTGGGGAACATGGAAAGATCCTGTCTCATAATTATTATGTACTGCAAACATGTACTAATAAAAAATAAACACTGAAAAAAAAAGGGGGAAAAATCACTTGGCTGGATGTGGTGTCGTACACCTGTAACCCCAGCACTCAAGGCTTACGCAGGAGGATGTGGAGTTTGAGGCCAGCCTGGGCTACACAGTGAATCCAAGGACATCCCGGAAAATGGCAAAACCATACCTAAAACAAAAAAAAAATTGATCTAGGCAATGTGAAGAATCATGTTAATATACTCAAAAATTTCCCTATGAAACTTTAGAAGAATAGAAATACAAGCTTTGAGGGATGGACGTCCATTAACAAAAAGATAGATCACCATCTGAAGTCTTAACAAGAGACTTACTCTCCCAAATTCTTGGGAACAGAAGTTGTGACTACTCTGTGGGTCCAGATCAACCTGCATTAGCTCAGTGGTATGGCACTTTTGTAGCATATGTAAGTTCCTGGGTTCAACCTCCAGCACCAAGTTTTAAGAAAGAAAAAGTGGGGAGAAAAACACCTCCACTGAATCCCATCATGCATATCTTGTGTGACTCTGGACAAGCTGCTTACCCTCTCTGAGTAACAGTTTATTTGTAAAAGGGAGACCATATCTTATTCTTCATAAGGCTGTTTTTCAGATTAAATACATTAATGTACATGTTACATCTGGCACATAATTATACTTAATAAAAACTTGTTTCAAAAATATCTCTCTGAATAAAATATTAAAATTGGTCATGATGATATTTTGCACAAATAGTACCAATAAAATTACTACTGTTGAAGTACCGAGGACACTACCTATAGCTGTACCTGGTGATACAACAGAATGGTATGTGTATACCACACAAAAATACATTTCTTCTGTTTGACTCAGATTTTAAAAACAAATTTCAATCTTTCATACAACAATTAAAAATGTACTGCCACCAAAAAAGAAACAAAAAAGTCCAATGTTTCACACTTGACAAGAGTTTACCTCAATCATTAATTTAATTACTTGAATTTTGGTTGCCTATGCCCATACCTAGATTTTTGTTACTGCTGCTTTCTCTTTTGTTATGAAATAATTACAGAGAAATATATAATTTAGTACCTAAAAGTAAAATGAGCATTTATGTACCTACCTACAGATCACTGCAAGTACCCTTGAAGTTCTTGTATGTATCCCAGGCACAATTTAGCCTTCAGTGCAGAAGCATAAACTATCCTCCTGCACTTTAATCATTCATTGCTGTTTTGAATAGTCTTCTCACAAATGAACGAATCTATCCTTAAGCAATATGTTGCTTTACTGCAGCGTTCAATCTTGCTTTTCCACTTGACATTTTGCTTTTCATTCCACATTATGAATCTTAAAAGCATAATGCTGAATGGAAAAGCCAGATCAAAGAATAACACAATATGACATACACACCTGTAGGTCATCCTCACTACTGTTCAGTATGAATGTACCACAGTTTTCTTGTTCAATATTCTGGTGGTAGACATGCAGGCTGTTCCAAGTGCTTTGCTATTATGATCAATGTTGTTCTGTGCACTTTCAAACATGTGTAAGAGTTGTCTATTGCAGTGCTTCCCAACCTTTGCACAACCCAACTTATATAAAAATGATAATACTGGCATGGCAAACAGAAGCTACTAAGCAAAACTGCTTCCACTCCAGCCTTGGTACCTTCTCTAAGACCTTGCCTCGCTATCATGATAACTAAGGGAATTGGAGGGCTGTTTTACAAGGTATTCTAAACCTCTCTTCCAAATCACTGTATCAACTTACCAGCACTGTATGCACCTTGCCAAACACTTGACATAAACAAATTTGCCAATCTGGTAGATGTGGTATAGTATCTCACTGTGAATGGTTTTAATATTAAAAGATACTATAGATTCTTTGTAACTAAAATGATAGGGGACTGGAGCATGAAGGGGCAGAATTGAATAGAAAATGCAGAAATAAAGGAAATACAGTGGGTTACTTATGGAAATTAATTCTTTAACCTTGACTCATCTCAAATCAGTGGGTAAAGATAGACTGTGATACCCACACATAGATTTTTGTGGCAGAAAGAGAAAAATGGACCCATTCCCCATACTATACATCACAATAAATTCATAAATTCAATTTTGTTAATGATAAAACCACACAAATACTAAAAGAAAATGTGAATGACTCTCACTCCGTAACTACATTCTCCAGAAAGGCAGTCACTATGCACACATGGCTGATGGGTGCTAAGATCCAGACACTATGACTGAAGAGCTGAATGTCATTTTATTTAATTTTAGAACTAACAGAAAGTGAAATTGAAAAACCAATACTCAATTCAGTTATTGGAAAGCTTTCAAGTCACTTGGAACAACTTGATCATGTGAATTTACTTTTTTGCAACTGTAAGCCTGTGAAATTTAAATACATATCAAATATTCAGAATAAAAGTTTAGTGACCAAATTGAGATATGTTAAAAGTTCTTTAAAACGTAGTATGAAAAACAGAATATAAAGTATCTTAATAATTTTAAATAATGGCTGTTTATTTAAACAATATTTTTGATACTTGGGTTAAATATATTATTAAAATTAATTTTACTTTTTGTTACTTTTTAAAATGTAGTTACTAAAAATTCACATGCTGTTTATACTATATTTCTGAGACAATATTGTTTTTCAAGTTGCAAGAAAGTTTTTGAAACCATGACTCAAAACCATGAGGCAATAATGAAAAACATAAAACTGACTATATCAGAGAAATAATTTATATAGTAAATACTATAGTCAGAAAAAAAGACAAATAAACTGCAAAAAAGTCCCTCAGTATTATGGATTATATTCCTAATATAAAACCAAGGAAAAAATATCTATAGCTGTATGAAGATGGGCAAAAAATGAAGAGACACTCACAGAAAAACAAATGATCCATAAATGTAAGAAAAAGAGATCAAGCCAATTTATGATGAGATGCAAATTAAAATTGTACAAGAGTGTTGTTTCTTGCTATTAAATGGTAAAAAGACAAAAGTTTTACAATGTGCACGTTAGTGAGGGTCCTAAAATACTAAACGGAAAATTCCATAAGTAAATAATTCAAGTCTAAATAATTTTTATTACAGTATGTTACAACTGTTCAATTTTAACCCTAAGTATTTCATCATCCTCCCAAAAGATGGCCCCAATTTTTTACTACATCAGGTGCTGGAATAAATTATATAAAGCTAAACTCAGATTTCAAACATCCAAAATAACAGTAACACCAAAATTTGCATGCAGTATAAGCTAATATATTACAATGCCAAATAGTCAGTTTCTTTAACAGTGAGGCAATACCTTGATATCCTCTAATAAGGCAAACATTTTCACCTCTGTTTTTATTGTTGATGTTTGAGACAGAGGCTCACTATGTAGTTTAGCCTAGCCTTGAATTTGTACTCACTGTGTAGCCTATGCTAGCCTCAAACTCACAGCAATCCTGCCTCAGCCTTGTGGGTGCTGGAATTACAAGTGTGCATCACCAAGTCTGGCTTCCATCTCTATTTAAAAACGGTGATTACAAATCTTGAGAAAATCTCTTCATTATTATTTTACTTTTTCATGCAAAAATTCTGATAACATGCCACTGCTTGATCCTCTTACTCTTTTCTCTATAGGTTCTACTCTTGTCCAGTTCTCCTGCTTCCTTTCTATCCTTAAAGGTTGGGGTTTCCCAGAACTCTTTGTTCAGTTCTCTTTTTTACTTTGCCTGGACAATTATATGCTGAAACACAACAGCAACTACACTGGAAAAGGCTTCCATTCATTCATTCATTCATTCACTCATCCATTCAACACATATGTCCTGCAGCCTTATTGTGTGGTAGGTCTCTCTCGGTCTCTCTCTCTCTCTTTCTCTCTCTCTCTCTCTCTCTGTCTCTCCCTGTCTCTGTCTGTCTGTCTGTCTGTCTCTCTCTCTCTCTCTGAGACAAGGTCTCCATATGTAGTCCAGGCCTGCCTTGAATTCACTAAGTAATCCAGGCTAACCTTGTACTCATGATCCTCCTGCATTAGCCTCACTAGTGCTGGGACTACAGATGTGTGCCACCAAGTCTGGTGCAGGTGTCCTTCTGATACAAAAGTATCAAAAGGAGATAAAATTTGGCCCTTACGGGGGAGTAGTATTAATGTCAATAAAATAATCACAAAAATAAATGTGCAATTATAATATTGCATTGTGTGTGCAGGTAAGGAGGTCCATGGTGTAGTAAGAGGGCAAAATAGAGGGATTTGACGTCATCATGGAAATTGGGAAATGATTCCTTGAGAAAATGATGATAAGCTGAGCTCAAACTCGTAATTCCATCCCAAACCTCTCATCTGAATTCCAGACTAGTCACATATTAGGTATCTCTATGTAGGTGGATGTACACATCTAAAACTCAATATATTTTAACTAAGTTAATTATTCCTCCCCCTCAACACCAGGATTCTTCATCTCAATGAGAAAGATCCATGCAGAAAATCCGTGATTATTCTTTACTCCTTTCACCACAATCCTTGTCCAACTGTACTAAGTCCTACAAACTCTGTTTTCTAAATCCTTCAACTGTCTGCCCTCTTCCTTCACTTTTAGACATTAATCTAGTTCTCAGCATCTTCTACCAAGTTAGTATTAGAGTTCATTCGTTCTTTTTGTTCTGTCTCTTTTTTCCCAGTTCTGAGGATTGAACCCAGTGTTTTTGCACTGAGCTACAGCCTTAGCCTTTGCTTGTTTGTTTCCTTAGACAAGGTCTTGCTAAGTTAGTAAGTTGTCCAGGCTGGGCTTGAACTTGGGCCTCCTGCTTCAGCTTCCTATAGTGCTGGGATTATAGGCCATATTCAACTGATTTCACTTGCTCTGATTATCTCTGGACCCTTCAATCTCTTACCTACACTCGTGAAAGAACCAGTTGTTGTGAAAATTATGTCCCTTCCTTCCTCACACTCTTTCAGTGACTCCCCTTGCTCATATTTTGGACAAACATCTGAATTCTACTATATGAGCTGTAATTGACATGTGGAAAGTCCAGTCATGCTGATTCATATCCACACATCTTCTGCCTGAAATGCACAGCTTTATCTTCCATCTGCCCCCAAGGCCTTGTATCCCCAAATGCCAATCCATGAACTGATCTGAGTCTACAATACATGAGAAAAAATAAAATGTTGTCAAATGATTATTAGTCCCCCAATATCTCTAGAAATGTAAGCAGTAGCCTAGAGGACTCCTGCAGGGCATTCAACAGCCCAAATATTCCCTCTCTGAAGCTTCCATGACGTCTCAGTGTGGGGAACCATATACTTTATTGTTCAACTTGGGATCTTTCTGAGAGTAAAGGGGTGCTATTATTAACTGTGTTGGACAGCAGGAATAAACTATGCCTTTCCCAGGGAAACCGGGGCAAACTGTCAGCCTACCTCGAGACAGGATTGGGTGCTGGCTTATCTCAGCTCCCAGAGCACCTTAGTCTATTCACCATGTATACTACGTTTGCGTGTCAGTTCCCCTACTTGTATAAGAACTGCACAAAGGCAGGGTCAGGTATCTTATCTCTCTATCTCCAGCATCTCTCCAGTGCCGGGCACTGAGATGACACAAAGTGTCATCAACAAAAGTAATCGTTTGTTCAATAAATTATCTGAGAGAGTCAGAAAAATTAGGTGCTTAACCTTGGCTAGCAACAACAACAAAAATTTAATTCCTATTATGTTTTCTTAGTCCAAACTACACTTTCTCATTTGAGCAAAGAGAGTTTTAAATGGGAGCAATGTTTCCACAGAGGAATTCCAAGCCTCAGATTAATGACCAGCTGTCAATCGACCAATAGCTACTTACTTAGCACAGGCTACTCTTCAGGCTCAGGTGGCAGGCATGAGAGAAGAGCTTACATTTGGCTGGGGACAAAATGTACAAAAATTATGGGCTGGAGGTGTCGTTCTATGGTAGAATACTTACCTAATATGTGTGAGGCCCTCCATCAATAACCCAGCACTGCGAATAACATATAATGAAAAAGAACACAAAATGAGAGTCAGGGGAGTTCATGGAAGGTAAGAGAGAACCATTTTTATGGCAGGAGGAGAAGGAATTTGAGTTGAGATTTGAGAAACAGCAGGAGGAAACACATCCCAAGGAAGGGCAGGGTGGGTATGGGGAAGCCATGAAAGGAAGCAAAAGATTTGTTTTGGGAATTGTATTTATACTGTCATGGATTCCTGGCATAAAAACCAGAACACATGAATATGTAGCAAATATTCAAGAACTCAGAGAGATGCCTGGATTGTTAATTCCTTCATCAAAATATATCTATCTGAGATATATAACGAGGTATATGTTGCTTATTCCTTTATAATTTTTATTTTGGCAGTACTAAGGATTGAACCCAAGGTTTGCACTTAACTACAGCCCCAATCCTTTAAAAAAATGTTTTGAGATAGTGTCTAATAAGTCACTAAATTGCTCAGGTTGGGCTTCAACTTGAGATCCTCCTGCCACAGTCTTTCAATGCTGAGATTACTGGCACCTGCCCATGCCTGGCCCTTATAACGTTTTAATTATAGCAACTGTTATAAGATTCTCTTAGGAAAACTTCTTCTGGCAGAACATTCAGATAGAACTGCTGAAGTCCCTCCTTGGCAAACAGGGAATATCTGCATGTTTTAAAAGTGCTCTGCAAACCCCAGTCTGCACAATCTCATTATTCTACCTTGGATCTTTCGATTTTTTCATGAGCAAAATTACAGCATGACTCTAAGGGCTCTACTATGCTAGAAACAACTCTGTCAACTTTGGGGTTCGGGGAGAAGCTGTTAGGAGTGGTTGTGACTCATGCAGCATCTCTTGGGTTGCTGAGTCTTACTTTTGTGAGGTATCAAAAATATTCCAACTCCAGGGAAAAACATCCACTCTCAGGCCCCTTCCTTTACCCAGCTTTGGCAGGAAAAGTCATAAGTCACCAAGTGAAATATGCCCTAACATATGACTTAACAAAGAATTGAAACTACTAAAATATCTACCACACTCAAATGAAACAGAGATCCATCATGGAAAGGCATTTCTTACTTAAAAGTCATCTTCTTCCCTGCTGTAAGCACCTTCTTCCAAAAGCCCTAAAGCACTCAGGATATTGCATAATCAGTGTTGGATCTATTTTTGAAGTGCAGTTTTCAAAAAGGCAAATCCACATTCATGTGTAGTAAATCAGTAGGATATCTCTTCCCCGTAGCAGTCTTAAATTTACTACTTTTTTTCTTACTAACCTTACAAATAAGGTCAACATACGCTACAAACCTATAGAGGAAATAAAAAGTGTTAGGTATTAACTAGAGAACTTTTACTTGGTGTAAATGTGTTCTATGAGCTTGTAATATTTTCACGGAAAGCAGCAAAATCACAACAAATGAGAAAATGTTTATTTTATGTTACAGTAATGTTCATTTAACCAAAGGAGAAAAAAGGTAAAGAAGATGAAACTAAATAAATATTCTACTTTTGTGATTAGCAAGTAGAATCTGGTATGCAATAAAGTTTTTGAATGGTATTATGAAAAGGTCTCAAATGCTATCCAAGAGTTGTTGTCCAAACCTTTAAAAATAACAATATCATCAAGAAATTGCCTTTATCTATTATCCAACAGAGGATGTAATAGCTAAGCAAACTGAAGAGCCAAAGTACTTCAGCTGTATTATTAAGTGGCTTAAGAGGCTTTGAAAGTCAACAGTATAACATAGTAAAACCAAAAGTGAAAACAAAGGCAGAAAGATCTCTAAACTTGAGGTGCTCTAATTCCATTTTTCTGACAACATATAAAGTATTCGACCGCCAATTCGTGAATGCTACAAATACACCTTCTGAGATGTCAGGGGCCCGTGAAACAGGCAGAGACAGGTATGTGCTGGAAGATCTAAGGCTTGATGGGGAGACGTGGGTGGGAGGAGGTTGTGGGGCAAAGTAGGACAACAGCAGAGAGGCCCTGAGGGCACAAGGGAAAAGCTGGGCTGGAAGCAGGGGCTACCATTGGGCAGGCAGGTGAGAGCATCCTAGAGAAAGTGGCTCTGGAGATGTAGGGAAGATACTCAAACAGCTCATTCAGACCCATAAAACCCACATCTTGCAAACAAAGAAGTGTGCAGGTAGGGTAAGAGGCAGGAGGGTCTGTGGATAAAAATCTGTGGAACAGAAAAACATGAAAAAACTCTGGGAAAAGTAGGATGGTGAAAGACTTTTGGCAGAGGAGCAAGGCGTAAAAAGATAGCCCCAGAGGAGAGAAGAGGTTTTTGAGAGAGCCACGGGCTGCAGGAAGTCTCAGGGAACTCACTGCACCAGGCAGGGCTGCCTTCTTTTTTTCAAGTTATTTTGGGGGTAGCAGTGATGAATCTAACAAGTAAGAGTTGAGGTACCTGAGCTTTTGTAGGACCCCTCCGTCTCTCGTTGGTCCAGGCACCCTCTCAGACAGACCTCAGCATGGAAAGCCCTGATTACTAAAGCAGCAGCCTGATGTCAGTGGACAGGAGACATGAAAGGCCTTCGGCAACCATGTGCCACACTACAAATAGGAGGCAATGTTACCCATTGGGTCCCTCACACAAATAAGATAACGACCACCATTACAATCGAGGAAAAGCCGGGTGTGGTGGCGCACGCCTTTAATCCCAGCACTCAGGAGGCTGAGGTAGGAGGACCTTTGTGAGTTCGAGGCCAGCTTGGGCTACAACGCGAGCGCAAGGCCGGCCTGAGCTACATAGTGCAACCCTGCCTCAAAAAACCAGGGCCGGGAGTTTGGCTCAGTGGCTTAAGCGCCTGCCCTGGCAGGTGCAAGGTTGTGAGTTTAATCCCCAGTGCCACAAAAACAAAAAACAACAACAACAACAACAACAAAACAATCAAGAGGAAAGAAGTACTCATCAAACAGGGAAAGTATGCACATTCCAAGTTAAGATACCCCTACCTTGGAATTCCAGTTATCTCACAGAACATCGCATTTGGTGTGCTCACACTTCCTTGGCAAATACAAATATAGTTCAACATTTTAAAACTCCTACCTGAGGCATAATATGGAATCCCTTCCCATCCCAGTGCTGGGAACAAACCCAAGACCTTCACAATGAGCACGTCCCTACCCCTATTTATTTACTTACTGAACTTTTAATATACTATCATTCAAGTCTATTAAAATTTATGTCTGCACCTAATGTAGATTTTCAAGGTTTTAACACATTACAGTTCTTAATTAATCAGGCTAATTCCTTGGATCACTCATTGAGTGACTTCCAAGTGCAAGGCAGTGGTGCAGGCTGCCACCAGAGCTGCTGAGATGAGCGAGACGGCTGTGCAGTCAGTAGCCTGGGCAATTAAACTTCTCAGATTCCATTTCAGTTTGGGCAAGCTGCATGAACTTTCACAAGAGTAGGAAGAAAGCAATCTTTATTATATGACTAGCCTAAAACCTAGGAAATACATTTTCCAGGAACATATTTATTAAGAAAATACAGGAAATTCTGAATACCTGGCAACTGCAGACACTGTTGTATGTTCATTTCTATGTTTATCCTAGCCTAGTTTATGTCCAACCACTCTTGTCATAATTGCATAATCACGGCATGTCATGTTGTTTCTTGCTGCAACTGTAACTTGTACAATTAAACTTCAGGAGTGAGATAGTCATGCTAAATAATTGCCTACTTTTAAAATATGTCTGTATATAATTTACATGCCACTTCAGATAAGCTCTTGAATTATGATCTCTAAAGTCAAAACTGTCACCAGTTTTAAATGTATAGTTTTACTGTCGCAATGATCCTGCACACACGCCTTATCCTAGTGGCTGCAGTTTGTTAGTAGTATCTTACACTGTCTCACAATCTGCTTCCCATGCTTTATCGAAAATCTGTTTAACACAACTTTTACTTCTCCCGTAATATGGGGCCTTTTTAAAAGTTGAAATTCAAAAAAAACCATGAAATGGCCAATATATGCACTTATTTGCGAAAAACATACTAATAAAACAAAAGTGTCTCTACAGAGTAAATCTGAAAAGAAAAATGTCAATGAAACATTTGATCACCCACCAGGTACTGTGTGGGGTCCTCACACCCACACTGTCTCCTGTAACCTCTGCCCACTTGGGTGGGTGCTGTTTACTCTATCCACATCTACAATAGCATTTTTAAAAAAAATTTCATGAAACTAAATGTCAACCATCCAATATCTGAGTGAATTCCTATTTACAAGATATACAAGTTCATTTATATAGTCAATATGTTCCTGAAAAGTTGGAGGCAAATCAATTCTTCTATACAAACCATTTTCACATAACTTTGCATTATAAAACCAGATCCGCCAGCCTTCATCTCTGATTGATAATCAGCATTGTGCTGCTTGGAGGGCTCGAAGGAGTGCCACATCCATCCATGTGCACATCCCCATCACTCCATCTCTGCGGAGTTTGGATTTCATTCCACCCGTGGAGAGGTTCAAATTAAAACAGCTCAAACCACATAAAACAAGCAGTGCCCACAGTCTGAAATGTCAGTGGAACAGCAGGAGAAAAATACATACACAGCACACAAAGCAATGCCACTCCTCCTCCCTTTATATTTGGTTCTAATAAAGTGGAATAAACAAAGTACTGTATCGTAAGACAATGAGGTTTGAACAATTTCTCTACTAATTAACATTCTTCTTCTACTCGATTTCTATCATATTCTTTCCTTGGGCCGTCCTCTAAGTAGAGCTGAACAGAAGTTTTGCAAGGATATAGAATCCCAAGACCTGTGTATTTAAATGTGCGCACCATAAAACGTGCCTCATAAGGCTGCAAGTTTTACTGGTAAGTCCAAATGATGCCTGTGGCTACTTAGCACACTTAAGACTCTCTGTAAATAAGTCTCCTGCCATCTCCTGCCCTAATAAGGTCCAGTGACACTCTCTTTCTAGTCTTTGATATCTGGGGTATCAAAAAATATTCAGCAGAAAAGGGCTACAAAAAGCCTGGAACAAGCCACTTAGAATGCAGTATATCCCTGTAATCCCAGGACTCTAAAAGGCTGAGGCAGGAGGACTGCAAGTTCAAACCCAGCCTGCAAGTTCGAAATAAAAAGTAAAAGAAGGGCTGGAGATGTAGTGCAGTGTGAAGGCTCTGGGTTCAGTCTCCAGAGGGGCGGGGTGAGGGGGGAAACCACAGAAAACAAAAAACAAACCTCTAACTACTTTAGACAATGGCCTATTAACTCCCAGAAACACAGATCAAACCATAAAGTTAGATGGAGTGGAGGGTGGGATAAAGAAAAAAAAAATCATCATTTTTCTTAACTCACAGTGAAATGGAGTCAACCCTAAAGGAGGAAGCTAGAACCTCAAGTTCCTTGTAGGATTGGAGGATGTGAGTTTTCTCTACCACCAGAGGCCATTTGAGCAGAAATTTGGTCCAAATGAGATAATAGCAAGACAAGGAGGCAGTGGCTCCTCCTCAGGCATCCATGATCCAAGAGCCCAGGGTGACTGTCTTGGTTGGTCTCTGGACAGTCATTTAGAGCTATTGTCTGAAGCTGATTTGTACAGCAGGAAACACTGAGAGATTACATTTCAGTGCTGCCTGAGTGTTCTGTGAGGCACTAGTTCCAGCATAGGTTCAAGGTCTATAAATACATTTGCATATTTTATCATACACACAGGCACTTCCCACTTCATAAGTTGCAGAACAAGAGCCAATAGCCTGGGATATAGCTCAGTGATAGAGTGCACCTAGCAAGCAAGCTAGGTTCAATTCTCAGTACTGCCAAAATAATAATAATAACTATAACAATAAATAAATAAATAAATAAAAAGTAGGAAAACAAAAATAGATGATCAAGTCTGAATTGATTTCCATGTTGAATCAACTGCATTTCCAAATAGCACAGAACATCTTCTGTGGATCATTTAACCAACTCCAGAAGTATGAAAAACCCCAAACTCAGAAACATCATCTTCTGTCACCAGAACCAAAGGAGCCCAGGCCCACTCCAACCATGTAGTTTTCTCTCCCAGTACACCCGAATTCTACCACACTGAACAGTTATTCTCAGTAGGTACAAGGAGAGCCCAACCCCTTGAATGGAGAGGTGTTCCTTACATCTGCATGATGAACTTGTCATTTCCCCCAAAGGATCTTAAAAAAACAAAAAACAAAAAACAGTACTACACGGAATCTATGGTGTGTCAGTTCTCTCCCAATGCTTGAGTCAGACTGTGTGTCTTTACTGAGGTTCTGGTTGATCAGGCTGTATCACTTCCAGAGTCGCTCTAATAACTGAATTTATGGCGGTCTTCCAGTCAGGCAGAACATAAACTCTACCTATTTTAAAATAATTTTCCTAACCCACACGCAATGGAGGTATCTCATAGGTTGTCAACTTCCTATCGGAAACAAATCACTTCTCTCAAACTGTGCTTGCCATATCTCAGGATTAATGCGTGTTTATATGTGTATATTTTTATCTTTGACCATGCAACTCTTGGAGAAAAGAAAGCCCCCCCAAATTCACCAACATGCCTGAGCCATTCAGAGCTGAAGAGGAATGAATGGGTGATAAGAGCCCTTAAGCCCAGGGACTTCTCTCTCACAAACACTAAGCGGGGTAAAAAAAAAAAAAAAAAAAAAAACCTTCGGTAGAGGGAGGGGGCAGGGTGGATGATAGGGAAGGACGTTAAGCAGCAGACCAAAGGCAGCCGTGGCAGCGGCACTTCGCGAACTGCCTGCAGAGGGGTGAAATCTGTTCAGCGTACAATACAAGCCCCCTCCGGCTGCCTCGCATGGGCACGAATAATAACAACACTGAGGAGGGCAAACAGATGCACCGATAGGAGCCACCCCGGAAAGGTCAAAACTTCAGAAATCCTTGGGATCGCACCACCCACATAAACACATCAATCACTGGGAGCGGGAGAAAGGACTGGGAGATTTAGCCACGGATTCTAATTTGTGTTTTTTTCTCCCCAGCTCTAGCTTGCAAAGTACAGTGGTTACAGGCAGGCAAAGCGAGAGACCAGCAGGAAGGCTGAGGGAGGTGGGGGGTGCGGGTGCGAAGGGAGGGGTGCCGAATACCAGCCACCCAGGCCTCACCGTGATGAAAGTCGTCAGCAGCCCCCACCGCATCCAGCCCATCCACCCAGGCCAGCAGACGCCCCCCGCGGGTCCCCCACCCTGGCTTCCGTCCCTTGCAGCAGTCCCGGCCCGGGCACCGCGCCACCGCCGCGGCTCCCGTCTCGGCCGCGCAGACACCCGGCAGGCCGCCCGCCCGCTGGGGATGCCCGGGAGCCCCGGGGCCGGAGACGGCTCCCGCTTACCTGGGGCGCCCGCGGGGGGCCCGAAGGTGGCGAGCCGCCGCCCCCCGCCCCGTCCTCCTCGCCGCGGCTCTTCCTCTCTCCTGCTCCTCTTCCTCCTCCTGGCCACAGTGTCCCGGGCTGCCTGCCCTCCTAGCGGCTCGGAGTCCCAGCCGAAAGCCCCGGCGCCGGGCCCACGAGCGTGCGTGAGGGAGGCGGCGGCGCGCGGCCAGCTCTCCAGTCCCTGCGCGCGGCGCGGCTCCCAACTAAAGTGTGAAAGAAGCGGCGGCCGCGGCGCGGAGCGTCCCCCGGGAGTGGGCAGGGAGCGAGCGGGAGCTGACGGCGAGCGGGCGAGGGAGGGAGGGAGGGGACGGGAGGAGCGAGCGAGCGGGCGGGCGAGGGAGGGAAGGAGGGAGGGGACCTGGGCGCCCAGTCGCTCGCTCGCAGGGCGGGGGCACCGACGGCGACACTCCCCGGCCCGGCCTCCCCGCGCAGCTCCCGCGCGTCCTGCGCCCTCCCCGGGGAGGGGCCTGCGGAGGCGGGGGTGCGGGGCGCGGCGCCCAGGGAGCGGGGCCGTGGGGTGCGCGCGTGTGCCTGTGTGTGTGCGTGTGTGTGTGCGCGCCGCCGGGCCAGCTGGAGGCTAGACCCCCGACAGCGAGGCCGCGTCCAGCTTGGCTTTCCGCGGCCGTCCCTCAGCCCGCGGCCGGCGGACCCGGGCGGATCCAGCGCTGCGGGAGATCGGGGCTTGGCCGCCGGGCTCTGCCAGGTGGAGGGCGGCTGGGGAGGCTGACCCTCCCCTCCCGGGCCGCGCTGGTCCCGCGGGCGCAGCCCACGGCCGTGTCCCGGCCCCTCCGCGGCGCCTGCAGATGAATGGAGCGACGGTGACACGGTAGAAACAGCGCGGGCTCCTGGCCCTCTCCCCACCCTCCCTGGCCTCTGAGGACCACGGGGTTGAGGCCACGGTGGAAGGGCATGGGCGGGGGTCTGCAAACGTAGCCGTCTGCCACTTCATCTGTTCCTATCTTTGAGGACCCTCCCAGACCGATTTCCCACCCTCTGGGGAAGGGTGTTTTTCTCCCCTCCCGGCCTGTTGGGTGTTTGGTGCGCGCACCGGATTGATCTTTCTGCAACCATAGCCTTTGGATGTCTTTTGTGCAGCTTCCCCGCGCTTCAGTGCTCCTTTATGGCCTCAGACACGCGAGGAATGTCAGGCTCCCAGAGTGAGGACACCCAAGAAAACAATAAGGGTAAAAAGAACCTCCCCAGGTCCTGCAGATTACACACAGGCCGAATCATTTCCCGTATTCGGCCACGACGAAGTTGGAAAATGGAAAAAGACACGGAGCTGTGACAGTGATGAAATACTTAATTGAAATGCAAATTCATCCTAAAAAGAAGAAAAGCAAATTGATAATTCAGCTTAATTAAATGGGTTCGTAATCACCCATTAATGTCTAGTTAATCGGCTTTTTAAAATATGGTTTTCCCTTTTCCACCCTTTTTTTCAACTTGAAAGGCTAATATCACATTGTTCATAGAACTCAACTTGGAGTCTATTTTGTAAAATACCCCATTCATCCTGGTGTGCAGGCACACCTGTAATCTCAGCACTGGGGAGACTGAGGCAGGAGGATCACCTTGAGATAGAGGGGAGCATGGGCTACATAGTGAGTTCAAGGCCAGCATGAATGACACAGCAAGACCCTGTCTCCAAATACCAAAACTTAATAAATAATAAAAAGTCCTATACTGTAATTTAAGGTTTTTTTTTTTTTGCAACCTAATTTTTTTAATAGTCTAGCCAAAAACAGTGGTTAAGAAGATAGGGTAAACAAACTGGGATTTCAATCAGGAGTTTCCAGCCACCATCTCTACCACCATCAGCAACTCATTTGACTTCCTTTAGCCTTTCTTTCCTCATCTATAAAATGGGATTGATATGTAGTGGCAGTTCTGACCTCAAAAACTTGTTGAGAAAGGAAAAAGAAAAAAAAAATGAAGTGACAGTGCATATAAGACCCTTCACATTGTGCCTGACACATAGTAAGAAATGAACAAATAGTAGCTATTATTAATTCCATATATGTTTTTAACCTCACATTTGACATACTTTTTTTCTCTTTATGGTTCTTCTTTAAAAGGGGGGGGCAGGATTGTTGCTGAATTTATCCAGTGTAGTCACTCCTTCCCTGGGGCTTGTAGAACATGCTTGAAACGTGTTCCGAGCAAATGAAGTAAAGCATCACTAAAACATGTATGCACATATCTGTATGCATGTAAAAGGAATGTGGAGGACTTCATACTCTGTTCTTCTCCTCTTCTCTCCTTCCCTCATAGGTGCCACCGGCTCGAAGGAACCACGTTCTCTAATGTCCAGTGCTGGGTTTCATCCCCTCTGGGGCCTCCTTTGACTTGACATCCTCAGAAGTGAGAACAGGCCACAGAGCAAGCAGTTCATGTATGTGCAGATGAAAGTCCATTCACACTGTGAACTTTTAAAGCCAGTTTAAAATTTATTTAAGATACTACATGTTCACTTTAGAAAAATTTAAAATGTAAGGTAACTCAAGCCAGGTATAGTTGTACATACTTGTAATCCCAGAACTCTGGGAAGCTGGAAGCAGGGGAACTGCAAATTCTAGTCCAATCTGGACAACATGGAGACCCCATCTCAAAAAAGGGTGGAGAGTCTGGAGGTGTAGCTCGTTGTGAAGGCCCTGGATTCAGCCTCCCAGTACCACACACAAACACACAAAGTAAAATTTCAGGTAAGTATAAAGAAAATAAAAATCACCATAATTCCACCATCCAGAGAGAAGGGCTCGATAAGTTCTTCAAGCACACTGTATCCATTTTCCCTTCATTTATTTCATTGTCATTAAGTCAGTAAACTAGTTAGAGACCTGACAATGTACCAGATTCCAGACCAGTGGTGGACCTATAGCATGTGTGCAGGCCACTTGTATCATTGAAAGCTCTTTAAAGTTTGTCATCACTGTCCCAGACAGATTGTAGATTGTTAATAAGTGTTTGTTTCTCAGATAAACCATTTCTTAGAAGCAACATTTTATGTCAAACCCTACGAAAAACCTATAAAAGCCCATGGAGGACATCCCATAATTAAATACCTGTGTAGACCAAAGCAATCCAGATTTTATAAGGCATGAAACACAATCCGAGGAGTTATTTTCAAAATTAAGAAAAAGGACAAAAGGGGCTGAGATGTAGCTCAGTAGTACAACTGCCTGCCTGGCGAGTGCAAGGTTATAAGTTCGATCCCCTGTACCAAAAAGAAAAAAAAGAAAACGAAAAAAAAGAAAGAAAAAGAAAAAAGAAAAAGGACAAATATACAAAATCTCTTTGGAGGGGCTCATGTACATGACTGTCAAGAAACAAGCCCCATTGGTTTTTCAGGAAGCCCACTTGCTGGTACTGAAATTTCTGTAGAAATTCCTGCCATGATACACATTCTTGGTTTTACCTGGGGTCCCTCGGGCTTCTCTCTTCCCTTCCTCCACAGCTGTGGAAGGGATGGGAGTAAAGCTGACCACCTCCACTACCATGCACACTTTTGTACACCTGCCTCCAGGGATGGCGGTGCTGGGCTTTTCTGCATGGGCTATGGCAGACAGGAAGGGCACTGTGGCAGGGGAGGGAAGGCAGGCGACCGCTGGGCTTCCATTTGGGCCACCAGTACCCTGGAGTGGTTGCAAAGCCACGTGGTCAGCACAAGCCACATATCATAGACCGTCTGTTATGGAATAATCTCTCCAGCTTTCTTCCATAATGATTAAGGTACCCATAAACATCCTTACACAAAAAGAATGAAAAACATGTATTGTCCTGTCCTTGTCACTCTTTGGCCCCCCACACTACCAGGATTTCTAAACTCCATCTTTAAATACTATAAATGCTTTTGGAAAAAAAATGATATTCTTTTTGCACATAAAAATTACATTTTAATCTTCAAAGGTGCCATTATGATAATAAGTTTTCTTCCATTCCTAAATTTTAGCTTCTAAATACTTGACTCTATAGAAACATTCATATTACAACAAATTTTTTTTCTTTTCTTCCTCCCCTCTCCTCCTCCTCATCCCTCTTCTTCTGTCTTTCTTTTTCCTCTTCCTTTTCCCCTTCATCCTCCCTCCTTCTTCCCCTTGTTCTTCTTTGGTGGCACTGAAGATAAAACCCAGAGCCTTCACACTCAACTACATCCCCAGCCCTTTATTTATTTATTTTTATTTATTTAATGTGTTCGTTTATTTTGAGGTAAGATCTTGTTGTGTAGCTCAAGATAGCCTCAAACCTGTGATCTTCCTGCCTCAGCCTCCTTATGCTCGGATTATAGGTATATGCATGTGCCACAATGCCCAGTTTATCTTTAATTTTGAAACAGTTCCTCACTATGTCACCAAGTTGCTCAGGCTGGGCTTGAACTTTGGTACCACCACACCTCGCTATGGTTTTTTATTTTTAAATATAATTGTACTATATACTGAATGTTTGTTTCCTTCTAGAATTCATACCAGGGAAGGCCTAACTTTGGGTGTGGCTGGTATTAGGAAGTGGAGTAGGAGTAGGTAGTGAGATTTAGATGAATTCTTTTTTTTTTTTTTTTTTTTTTTTTTTGCAGCACCGGGGATTGAACTCTCAGCCTCGCGCCTTCCAGGGCAGGCGCTTAAGGCACTGAGCCATACTCCCGGCCCTGGTTTTTTGAGGCAGGGTCGCATTATGTAGCTCAGGCCAGCCTTGTGCTCGAGTTGTAGCCCAAGCCGGCCTCGAACTCACAACGCTCCTCCTACCTCAGCCTCCTGAGTGCTGGGATTAAAGGCGTACGCCACCATGCCCCGCTTAGATGAATTCTTAAAGGTGGTATCTTCTTGCTCCCTCCTACCTCTCTATGGAAATGCAGCTGGAAGCCAGCCCTCTAAGTCTGGGAGAAGGTCTCCCCAAACACCTGACCAAACTAGCGTCGTTAACTTTGATTTCCAGCCTCTGAAACTATGAGCAATAAATTTCATTAATTTAAGTCATTCAGTCTATATAATATTTTGTTGCAGCAGTCCACACTGGCTAGAACGTGTTTCCCTTTAACTTGGACTATATAAAGGAAACTGAGGGAAATGGAGGTTGATTGAAGAAAAACAGTAAAAGCTATTTAATGCCCTTCTAGATCTTCTTGTGTATAAGTAAATCTAAAGTGACTTCATGAATGTGGCTTGTTTGTTGCAAATTTTGCAATAAGGTTTCTGAATAATCAAGTGAAATGTAGTTTCAGCAGGGCAATTAAAACGTAGGTGATGCTGAGATGTTTGAAATGTGCACTGTTTGTGTTTGCTCCTTGCAATAACAGGGAACAGAGCTTCTGTGTATCAAGCACAGCACTGTGTAATTCACAATGAGTGTGAACTCGCTACATCATCCCAACAACACAATCACATAGACAGTCATAGCATCGTTATTCCCAGGTGGACAAAGACAAAGTGGCTTGCTTCAGTTTTACTCATCCTTCAAAGCTGGGCTCAAACTTTTACTATTTATTTATTTACTTATTTATTTATATTTTAGTACTGGCAGTTGAACCAAGGTCCTTCACACTGAGCTACATCACCAGCCCTTTTTGTTATTTTACATTTCGAGACAGAGTGTCTAAATTGTTATGTTGTCCAGGTTGGGCTCAAACTTGGGATCCTCCTGCTTCAACTTCCTGAAATTCTGGGATCCCAGGCCTAAGCCACCATACAGGCTCAGGCTCAAACTCTTTAACACCTGAAGAGAGGTCCATCTGAGACACCTTGACTGCTGAGGGTCTACCTGCTTTGAGTAGCCAGTGTATCCTCACTTGCTGAAATTTTACAGCCTTCGCTAGGAAGAGCCTTCCACATTTTTTATGTTCCACCATTAAGATCAGCAGCTAGAGATTTGAAACTGGGGTGTGTGTGTGTGTGTGTGTGTGTGTGTAAAACTTCCCTTAGGGGCACCGCAACACACACACACACACACACACACACACACAGGTAAAGCACCCAAATAAGCACTTGTGAATTGAGAGCTGTTTATGTGTTTTGATTGTAATGGTGCCAGTGCCACTTATAGTGACACAGCTGCTTCTGAATGTTCCAGGGAGCAGAGAGTTTGAAGTCAGGCCTAAAAACTTGCTAATAGTTCTAATTGGTCTTTCAGTGATGTGTGAATTACTCTTACTAACCTGCTCTTCTAGATCTGAAAATTATAGCTCTTTTATCTGTTTTGTTCCTGGGTCTCTCCTTAGGGTGTGCATTTTCTTTTATCTCACTTTCGAAAGTTGGATAGATAGAAAAAAACAGGAAACATTCATACTTGAGGCAAAATGTGATAAGAACCCATAATCAGGGACTAAGTACATTCAGACATAGAAAAGAATGAAGTAAAGGGAGGGGAAAGTCAGTGAACTGAGCTTCTCAAGACTGCCTGCTGCCTCCTCTTTCTGTTTTAAGGCCTTTGTTTTGTCCAGATGTTGCTGGTTAGTTTTCTAGTGGAACCCTTTTCTCCCAGGTCATAGGACAGCTGAGTGAGTATACTGTACCTATGACTCCTCAGATGCTTATGTCCTATGGTTCTTACTGATATCTACTTAGAGTATTGTCTTGCATTAATGTGTGCTATGGCTAGTTCACATCTTAGTCCTGTCCGTGCTTTGGACTGCGAGCTCTGTGAGACAGGCAGCCTGCCAGTTCCCACAGGGCTCAGCTTCAGCGCACCCTTATGGGTGTTTGATAGACCAATCCATTAGTGGTGATAGCAAATACTGATACCCAGGAATTTCAGCAACTGTGACACAGCCAGAATATTGTGACTAAAGGAGGAAGAGGAAAGACATTGGGAAAAGAAAAAGGGATCAGAAACAGTAAGGAAAATAAAACCTTATTTTTCTGTGTCTCAACTTTACCTTTTTTGAAACCGTCCTCTTTCCTCTATTCCATTTCTGAAGTGAAACAGTACTAAAGCGATAAACACAAGGAGAGCTGTATCTCCATTTGCCAAAATGAAACAACCCACAGCATGGCATTTAAGTAAGTCATTAGCATTGATTGTACCACAGTTTTTAAAAGCTGCCCCCTGTTCTGACAGCATGGACCGATTGCAGATACAATTATTGAGAAGTCCATTATTTTAAGAACTAATGGAAAATGTTACTATCTTAGAAATGTACGCAAACTGTTGTCTTCACACTGTATTCTAAAAGAGAGAAAGGAAGGAACCAGTAAATCCCAAAATGAGAGTTCCAAGTAGTTTCTTGGTATTAACATCTATAAAGAAATTTTCTAAATTTTCTGACAGTTTTAACTAATTTAAGGTTCCCACGAATGTTACGAAGATATTGTTGCTATTGTTACTATTATTATCATTATTTGAGGAATACAATGATTAAGTAAACAGGCCGAAGCAAAGACTACTCAGCTAGCAAGTAACAGCACTGGGATTTGCTCTTGGGCCTGGTACTTAACCATTACATCATCCTGATGTACATACCAAGCCGCTTTGGCTCTGGACATAGGAAAGAGTAATTTTATCTCTGCAATCTGCTAAATGGTAGCCACCTTCAGCATACTGTCTGTCTTCTGTATGGACCCAGGACAAGAAAAGAATTTACATACTAGGACTGAGATAGGTAGAAGAAATAAAGAAAGGTAAAAAGAAGACGAGGAAACTGTAATTTTAAGGCATGTTCAAAGTTACCTGAGGTTATCTGTATATTTACATCTTAGACTTGTTAGTATTCTCTAGACTTGTTTATACTCGAAAGGCTTGTTTGTCTTCTTCCAGGCCCATCACGCTCAAATTCCTAATGATATTATGAGTCCCTAAATTGACCCAGTTAATAAAGTAAAAGGCAATAACCTTAATTTATCATGAAGAAACAAAACAGATTCAGTAGTTTCAAAGAATGTATTCAGGCAGACCATCTTTGCATATATATATATATATATATATATATATACATATATATATATATATATATTTACATCCACAGTCCTTATTTTGATTTTTCATTTTGAGACAGTGTTATGGCTTGTATCTAGAAGTCTTCCTAAAGTCTCATGCACTCATAGGTGAGACTTTTGGGAGATGGCTGGATCATGGGTGTGTGATACTAGATTAAAGATATATGATAATGGATTAGTCCACTGATTGGTTTAATGTGGTTTTGGGTGTGGTTGGATGGATTTACTCAAAATAGAAGCCCCACCCTGAGTGTGGGTGGTACCAACCAATAGGCTTGTAGCCTGAATGAAATATAAAGGCAAAAGGAGGCTTGCTGCTTGCTACTTCCTGCCTGCCACACCATGAACTACTCCTCTACCATGTCCTCTCTTATGCCACCCTTGCTGTGGAACCAACCAACTTTGGACTGAAACCTCTACAAACTGTAAGCTAAAATAAACCTTTCCTCTTTTATTTTATGGGTGTTGGGTATTTTGTTCCAAAAATAACAAAAGTAACTAGACAGACAGGGTCTTGCTAAATTGCCAGATTGCCTGGGCTGGCCTCCAGTTTGGCTAAGCTTTTCCTGCCTAAATCTCTGTGTGTGCTTGGATTATAGGCATGCACCTCCATACCCAGGTAGATTATCTATCTTTGAGGAGAATAGTACTCCCAGGCTGAGGAGAATAGTACCTGCAAGAGCATCTATCTGTCTGTCTATCTATCTATCTATCTATCTATCTATCTATCTACCTATCTATATCTCCAACCCCAGGCCATGGTGCATCTCACTCTTTTGAATGCCCATACTCTATTTTCCTCCTGAGTGTGTATTTCTTCAGCTCTGCCTAATTAACCTGCCTGTATCTCTCACTGACACACATCATAAGACACTTTTCAGGGAAACTACTCCATTGTGAAAGTTGAGGTCCCCTTCTCCTGTTCGGGGAACCGCCTCAAACCCCATCCAGTGACAAGATCATGGCACTTGCTGGCTAATCAGAAGTTTTCCTTGGTGCGTCATCACCAGAACACTATTAACTGAGGTCGGACCTTACAGAACAAAAGAGGCTAGCAGGCTGAGTGAGGGCATTCTCATGCTTCAGCACTCAGTTTACTTAAATTAATCCTTGGTCCAAAATAGCTACTGATAAAGAACTTTGTTATTGTTTTGTTTTGTTTTTTGAAATAGGATCTACGTAGTCAAGATAGGCCTCAGATGCCCCATGATGGTACTATACTGTCTTAGTCCCCTGAGTGCTGAAGATTACAGGTCTGTGCCACCACATGCAGCCAAAAAACAGTTTTACCTTTCTTGAAATGTCAAATATCAGTGAAAAGTGTGTGTAAACATAAACACCAAAATGTTTTCAGTGGTGCTAGAGGTATAATTCAGTGGTAGAGTCTTTGCCTACCAAGTGCAAGCCCCTGGGCTAGATCCTTAGCACTGTAAAATAAAACATATTTAAAAAGAAAGAAAGAAAGAAAGAAATAGAGAAAGAAAGAAAAGTAGATTCAGCAATTTGAAAGGGTAGTTTTATTAGTTTCCTCACTTTCTCCTTATATAGTTCTACAACCCCAGTCCAGGCTCAGCCCTCTCTCCTGGTCCCTCAATCAACTATCTTGACCTCAGGCTCCCTGGTTACATGTCATTCATACTTTTGGAGTATTTTCCCTAAAGCACAGTAGCCCATCCTCACTTAAAGGGCCCTAGCTCTTTGTAGAGTCAAAAATGAAATCTAAACTTCAAACCCTTCTCTCCTTTGACCTTTGCCTACCTTTCCAGACTGATGCTCAGTTCTATCTGCTAAATGGATGAATGGCCCAAACACCTGGCTGACTTACAGCCCCTCCCTGTATTCTGCTGCTTTTGTCCCAGTGCCTCAAACTCTATCCTTATCAAGAGTTGCTTCCCCACTGATCCTGCTCTTTCCCTCATTTACTAGCTCTGTGGCCTGACCAAGTTATCTTGATCTCTCCAAGGCTCAGGCTGTTTATCTGCAACAAAGAGACCATACTATGCAGATGCAGATTTAGAAAAAGTCAGGCACTCTGGATGTTTACAGAGAATACACAAGTGCTTTGTAAATGGTTGTTATTATAGTAACCCTTGCACTTTGGGGACTGGCTTTAATTCTGTTTGTCCTGAGAAGCTTTCTGAAACCGCCCTTGTTAGAATTTTACCTCACCTCCTCTTGAAGTTTTGAGGTTTTAAAAAAGCTTTGAAATTTGGTTTATTTGTTATAATAGTAAATCAATTCTGACTATGACAGGGCAGATATGTGTGTTTTCTACATTGTACAATTTAGTGACTTTTAGTGTATGTTCACATGACTGTACAACCATCATTATTATCCAATTCTAGAATATTTCCATCATTCCAAAGAGTAAGAAGTTCAATTTCTCCATATCTTCAGAACCATCTTTTTTCACAACCATTTTTATTCCACTTTTTTTTTTTTCACTGTAACTGTCTGTATTCATCAGATTTCCCATTACTGGACGCAATACTCAGTCATCACAGTTTAAAGGAGGAAAGATTTAACTTGACTCACGTTTCAAGGAGATTTAGTCCAGGTCTGATGACTCCAAGGCAAGAATATCACAGCAGAAGGCTTTGTGGTGCAAAGTTGCTTAGGTCATGTGGCTGGGAAACAGAACAGAGCAACAGTGGTGTAGAGTAATAGGCAAAAGACCAAATATAGTACCCAAGGTTCCACCCCCGTCATTCACTCAGACACACCCAGGAGCATGTTTTACTAATCTTCTAGGCTTTTCTTAATCCCATGAAGCTGACAAGTCAAGATTAGCAGTCACTGTCCTAGTGTGACAACTGTTTATATACTACTGATATGAAATGTTTGTTTTTGTTTTGTTTTGTCTGGAGTAATGAGGATTGAACCCAGGATCTGAGCTTCAACCCAGCCCATTTTATTTTTTATTTTGAGATAGAGTCAAGATAAATTGCTAAACTGCCTAGGCTGAACTTGAACTTGCAGTCTTGCTGCCTCAGTTTTCCAGGGTACTGGGATTGCAGGCCTACACCACCAAAGGGTTTGTCATTGTCATTGTAGTTTTAATTTGCATTTGCTTAGTACCTTCATATGTTGAGTGTCTTTTCATGTTTTCTCCTTTTGAAATTTGCTTATAGTTTTATAATAGGTGGACTAGACATGGTGGAACATAGCTGTAATCCCAGATCTCTAGGCGGCTGAGGTAGAATTACAAATTGAAACCCAGCCTGGGTGATTTGGTGACTTAACAAAGACCTGTCTCGAAACAGACAGACAAACAAAAAAACAAGCAAATAAATGAATGGCTGGAAATATAGCTTCGTAGTGAATTCAATCCCCAATAACTCCCCTCCCCAAAAAAGGAAAGACATAGTTTTATAATGGCAGTTACCATTATCACCACTTGGATATGATACGCTTAGAATCTCCTACAATCCTTTAGTTGAAGCTAAATTATGAGGATCCAGATGCAATTATTAAATGAGTTGTTGTTTCCTGATATCAGCCTCTAGGTATCTTGGTGTGAACTGACTATAAGAAAGAAGAAAGAGAATAAAAGAAAGTATGGAGAAAAGGAAGAACAAAAACATAGATAAATAGAAAATATTGTGCCTATTGTCTTGAAGGTATCTAAGTTATATGTTGAATAATGCTTCTCAGCTAATGAAAATGTCTTGGTATTTCTACCAACTAAACTCTATTCGTTGTGTTTTTTTTACATGATTACATGGGCAGATTCAATAAGGAGGTATTTAAAAATTAAAACTTTTTTAAATGAGAGAGGAAAAAAAGAAAGTAGAAGTAATTTTCAATTCATGATGATAAGAGGAGAACAAGGGCCTAATTCCCCTGTGCTCTGTCAAAACTTACTCTAAAAGAATTTAAAAAGGAATTCTAGCTGGGCTTGGTAGCACATTGCTATAATCCCAGCAACTGGGAGGCTGAGGCAGGAGGAACCCTGAGAATTTGGGACCAGCCTGGGCTACATAGTGAGTTTAAGGTCAGCATGCACTTAAAAGTGAGACCACGTCTCAAAAAAAAAAAAAAAAAAAAAAAAAAAAAAAAAAAAAAAAAAAAAAAAAAAAAAAAAAAAAAAAAAAAAAAAAAAAAAAAAAAAAAAAAAAAAAAAAAAAAAAAAAAAAAAAAAAAAAAAAAAAAAAAAAAAAAAAAAAAAA
>RJWM01013257.1:0-53958 GCA_004363535.1 Dasyprocta punctata | reverse complement strand
TTTTTTGCAGCATCGGGGATTGAACTCACAGCTTTGCACCTGCCAGGGCAGGCGCTTAAGCCACTGAGCCAAACTCCCAGCCCTGGTTTTTTGAGGCAGGGTCGCACTATGTAGCTCAGGTCGGCCTTGCGCCACGTTGTAGCCCAAGCCGGCCTCGAACTCACAACGCTCCGCCTACCTCAGCCTCCCGATGCATTGAGACTTTTATAAGTAAATGGTCACAACTTGAGACCACACTCATTAGTGAGATAAATCAAACCCACATGTGTAAACACAATATTGTCTCCCTAGTGTAAGAAACGGAAAAAGTATATATGATCCAAAATCTATAATAAATACTATGTAAGGGTAAAAAGCAGCTCAAAGGCAAAAGTAATTGGGAAGGGAAAAGGCGGAAAGAGAAAAGGGAAAAGGAAAAGATGTAAATCTGTATATATGTATATGTAAGATAACTAAAATGAACACACTGCTGAATGTATTCGTTATTGAGAAAGAACAATTAATACTCATAGGATTGGATCAGTTTTACATGTCTATATCTGTTAATGTAAGTAACCATTTTCAAGATAACTATACGTAGTATTGCAACCATTGTCAAGTTTCTATCATCCTGTTTTGTAAACCTGTAATGTTACTGTTGTGCATTTACTCTAGTCGTTTGTTTGTCTCTTTTGCTTGTTGTCTTTGTTATGTATGTCTTTTTTTTCTTCTTCACTTAAATAAAAAAAAGAATAGTTATTCAGTGAGTATTTTATTGAAGGAAGTAGGGAGTAGACTGTCCCAACTACAGATGATTCACAATATTAGAAACTTGCTCTTTCAGTTAAGGTATAACCTTTTTTTTAAAACTTCTATATCTTGGTGTTAGTTATTCTCTCAGTGGAGGCACAGACTATGTACATGATCCTTCTTGCATAGAACAGAACTTCAGGGATTGAAGACTGGCAACAAAGTCTTTGTTGAGACTAATTGTGAACTTTATTACTTGTAAATACACACATTTTGTCTCTGAAGTGAAAGAAGTAGCAAAATGATCTAAAATGCCAATTTAGTTATCAATAAAGACAGATATCACCTTGGCTTGAAGTCCATTTGTATGAATAAATGTGAACAAAATTAAAATCTGCAACATAAAGGAGTGTTGGTGACTGTTCTTGTTTCCCCCTGCATCAGAATGACCCCTTGTGTAACAAATGCCTACCATCAGGTCTGAAACTACTAGACACTGTTGAGTAGATTTGGGTTTCCTGGAAAACTGCCAGCAGAGTAATACAAGTCAAGCTGTTTGAAAGCTCACCAAACTACAATATTAACCTTGGTAGATTGATACAGGTCTATTTGAAAACCTTATTTTGATCATTAGCATGCAGCAGTGAGAAAAAATAAATTAGCCTTTCGCTGGACATCTATTTCTTGTTTGCCCATAATAATTAGTATAATTTGCATAAATACATGAAAAATCTTGCATATTCCTTCATGTATTCAGAATTTTTTTTCATTAACTTCAGTAAATATTCCCACATTGCACAAAGATTAACTTCCTACCTTTGACATGGACGAATCAAGAGCACTTTGTCTCCTAGAATCTATTTATGGATAAGTTAGATTATAGAATACATCAGACACATTTCAGCTGATTAATTGTATTAGTTTGTGAATTGAGAAATTAAAACACACTTTAACCAGGTCATAATCCTAGAAACTTCGCTTACAGACTAGCCAAAAGTTGTATGTTTCTCAGACAGTGGCATTATGGAAAGGTTTTATAATATGCCTATTCTAAAGTGACATTCTCCACCTGCCTTCCTTTCTCTTTGTTGAGTGATGAGAAAAGAGAACTGGGAATTAGTAGTAATATTATGTAATTACAAAAAACATGAAGTTTTCAGTCAAGCTGACCTGAATTTTGCTGCAAGCTCTTAACAAAATTAAAATCCATTGAAAATAACCAAGAAAACTTCCAAAATTGGAAGTAATGAGGGTCATAGTCACACACTAATTTAAAATTTCTTATAAACTTATTATAACATTGCAATAATAGAAATAGAGTAGTACTCAAGCAAGAATCTAGAGATACTTTCTATGTAACAGAAAAAAGTGTGTAGTCAATCTTAAAAGAAGCTGGGTTTATAAAACTATGTATATTATAAAACTATGTGTGACAGCAAATACCTTCTAGATAAATGAGGTTTGCATTACTTGGGAAATGGTACTGGAAAATTGGCTTAGTAGGGATAAAAATCAAATTATATCTATATATCACACAGTATTTTTTTTTCTTTTTTTTAGTACCGGGGATCAAACTCACTACCTCACACTTGCCAGGAAGGCATTGTGTTGCTGAGCTAAACCCCCAGCCCCTCACATAGTAATCTTTAAAGAAACTGTGATTACATCAATAAGTTCAATTTTAACAGTTCAAACCATATAGAATACTAAAAAAAATTTAAAGCTGAAAATTTTACCAGTTCCTGAGTGGGGAGACTTCAGATAACCTTGTAAGATGAATTAACAAATATTGCCAGTTTTTATTACAGAGAAACTATAAACACAGCATTAAAAAATAAAGAATCTGTTTTGAACAGGCTGGAATAACTAGGCAGACAGCTTCAAATTTGATTATGGGTTATATAATCAGTTTAAAAATTCTTTATTCTTCAAGATGTTCACACTCCAGCTCTGTGTTCTTGGAGAGTTGAATGCACTCCAGGAATAACGATATGAAACATTGACCTGGATGGAGAGAATTGAAGAGATCTGCCTTCTGCCCGTGCAGAACTCCAATCTGCTGAGTTTGATCTAAGCTGGATTCCTGATGGGTCCTTTAGCCTCTCACCCCGACCAAGTGAGAAGATAGTCTGCATTATCCCTGCCCCTGCCTGCACGTATTTCTGATTTGCACCCTAACATTTCAACAGCCAATGGCTTATTTAACATGTGATGCTGCATAACAAACTATTCCTCAGCTTAGCAGTAAAGCAACAAAAACTAATGATCTTAACATTTAGGTCCCCTGGAAATCAGATCACGGCTTAAGTAGGCCCACAGGCTCGGGTTTTCTCACAGGCTGAAATAAAGGTGTCAGCCGGGCTATTGTCATCTCAATGATGAAGTAAGGAAGGTTCCATTTCAACCCCCTCATGTGGCTGTTGGTAGCACTACTGATTCTCCTCAGTTCTTTCCCATGTAGGCTTCTGCATAATATCGACTGCATCCTGACAGCTGGGTTCCTCCAGAGTGAGGAATCCAAATGAAAGAAAGTGACAGAGCCTCAGGTTCTTTTAACCCTAATATTTAAAGTGCTATTCTATCACCATGCCATCTATTATTTATTACAAGTTGCTAAATCTAGCTCTACTTAAAGAGAAAGAATAATAGCAGCTGTTGGAGATCAGTAAGTGCATCTGAGAAACTTTCTGCCATAAAATCCACCACATGACTTTTCTGGTCCCATGTGTACTGCCCTGCTCCCAGGCAAGTAAAGAGGACCTGATGCAGGAGCAACAGGCTTTGAGGAGCACAGATTCACAACTGAGCGTAAAATGAGCTTGGCGGTGACCCACCTTCAAGATGCAGGCACCATGAAGTTATGCAAAATTTCAACATCCTTTAGCTGGAAACATTTTAGAAATTAACACATGGGGCCTGGGTGGTATTGGAGAGGAGCAGAGCTGAGCTCAGGTGAGCTGAGCTTGACTGAACTGTGGCAACAAACTACACAACATCAAACAAAGCTTGTAGCAGATGCCTGAATTTGACTACTACCACACAGGCTTAGTACTTCAATCTCAAAGTACATAATTTATCCCCAAATAAACTTACTGTCTCTTCAGTTTTCATTTTCATAAACCAGAAGGGACAATCCTCATATATGTTACACTTGAAGCCAAAAACTCAAATATCCTGGGAATCAAGTGTGTGTATGTATGTATGTGTGATACTTGAATGAAATGAGAGAGAAGACAGAATAATAGACTGTATGTTTGCAGAAAGACAGGTCTCATTAAGGTGTTTGAATTCAGTTCTAAGAAAACTAGAGCCGGGCGTGGTGGCACATGCCTTTAAATCCAGCATTTGGGAGGTTAAGGTAAGAGGAGCATTGTGAGTTCGAGGCTGACTTGGGCTACAACGCGAGCACAAGGCTGGCGTGAGGTACATAGCATGACCCTGTCTCAAAAATCTAGGGCTGGGAGTTTGGCTCAATGGCTTAAGCACCTGTCTGTCAGGCACAAGATTGTGAGTTCAATCCCTAGTGCCACAGAAAAAAAAAAAAAAAAAAAAAAAAAAAACACTAAACATAAGCTCTCAGAGATGGGCGATTGAGTGATATCAAACAGATACTCCAGTGACTCCTCAACAGAACTTTGAGATGTGATGAGCCAGACCTTGCTCAGAGGTATCGGGGGTCAGATCTCCCAAATTTGAGTTCAGGATTTTTGAATAAACAAAGCTTAAAATGTCCACATTTTTTCTGATTCTGGCACTTCTTCTGAAAAAGTCCTCTGCAAATGAAGGAACAACATGTTCAGGCAGGATGCTTATGTGTCTGTGTGGGATGGAGTGGCTTCCCAGAAGTACGTGAAGGTGGTATCTGGATTCACCACAAAGTGTGTTAGCTTGAACCCAGCAAGGATACACAGGCTAGCTTGACTCTTTAAGTCAATTTGAACAATACAGGGTTATGAATAGGCTATGAACAGTGGGCAATCCACAGCTTAAGGGTCAGGCTCGGGGCTGACAAACATTTACTCTGTTTTACAGAGAGGTGCCATAGAAAGCAAAAGACACAATGCTGGGCAGGTCTGGTTTTCCACTGTTTCTGATTAGTAAGAAATAAAGTCTTCTGACTCACACCCGTAAACTGTCCTGCATTGCTACTCTAAAAAATTACTGCAAACCTGGTACTTCGAAAATTTACAAAAATTTATTCTTTCAAAGTTCTGGAAGCCAGATGTCTGATAATGCTTTCACTGGGCTAAAGCCCAGAAGTCGATGCTCTGGTTTTTCTCTTTCTGGAGGCACCTCTCCTTGCCTTCTCCGTCTTCTAGAAGCTCATTCTTTTCATTCCCTGTTGCCTGCTTCCTTCATCTTCTAAGTGAGTGACATAACATCTTCAGTCACTCTCAGCTTCTAGCACATCAGCGTCTATGTTTGAATATTTCTCTGCTTCCCTCTTATAAGGACACTTAAAATTACATTTTGGACCCACCTGAAAAATCTCACTACTTAAACAGGTCTTAATTTAATTCTGTCGGGAAAGTCCCTTCGCCATAGAAATGTTGTTATTGATACTAACCAACTTTATTCATCAGTCATAAGTTGTGTTTCCAGGATGCTTTTTCGAGTCATGATAAGACACAATGAATATTCCATCCTACTAATCTTTTCCAACATCAACTGTTCTTTGACAGATACTGCAGTAGAAGACATTAAAGATATAAGACATGGTCCTGACTTAGTAAAGACTTAATAGGGATTAATTACAAATAAATAATTATAATGATCCCAAATAATTGTCCTGATGAAGGTAGTCACACAGCTATAGTGGGCCAAGAGCCAACCCAATTCAGTGGCATATTAAATAGGCATACTTTCTAAATCCTTCAAAATATTTTCTCATGTTTAATTTATTTTATATATGCAAACTCCCATGAAACTAGCAATTCTTTCACAAGACTAAAATATTCCAAATTAAAAATTAAAATCTGGGGAAATAATCTCAGAGAACAGATTGGGTTGGGACAGAATCTAGACAGCTGAAATAAGTTGTGTGAAAATCCAGGTTAAGTCAATGAATCACACCAAATTCCCATAACTCCAGTTCCACAAATTCCCACACTATCCCAGGTGCTTCCTGAAAGCTTTCTCAGCCCAGTACAGAATAGATGACATTGCTAGGAGACAGGGCAACAGCACTGGCCTCAAGATACACAGAACCCATTTAAGATGCCCATTTAATAGGAAACAGTCATATGCCACACCTCGTGCCTGTTTTTGCAGAAGTACTTTTGACTGAATCCTCTACCTAAGAAGTGATGCATAACTTGACATGAAGGCCAGAAACCTAGCATTCTGTGCCCCAAGATGCTATAAATCGAAACACTCCATCATGGAATTTTTCCCTCTCTCCTTTCAAATGTCTAGGTATTATGCATCCTCTGCTTCCATCTCTCCTGGAGCCCACATAACCAGAATCTGGCAAATATGGTGTCTTAAGAATTGTAATCACTTCTTTCTTCTTTAGCTCATGGGGTCAGATGAGATTTCTCCCCTCTCTGTTCTTCCCTCATTGTTTTCAGTCACCCATAGTATACCTCTTTAATTTTAGAATCAAACCAATGGAGTACCGATATGTAAACCTGCTCAAAACCTAATTACCATATGAAACCATAAACCTGGTATTTATTAGGTCTTCTTTAGGTCCCTTCATATATATCCTTGAGCAAAAAGCCCTCTAGGTCTTACCACTGGTACCATAAATGTTAATGGAACCAAGAAAAGCACTAACAATTACTTCCTGAGGATATGTATGACATTTTAACAGGTGGCTAGGAAAAAACAGAATATATCACATACAGAGAATGCCTGGCATAGAGACTCAGTTGTAAATTATAAAAAATAAAAGAGATTCAGGACAGAATGCAAATTAAGCAACACCAGTGAGATAAAAGATCCTTTTTTCCTAGAAATAAAAGAATGAATCAATATGTCTTAGTGTGGACTTGCCTTAGGCCCACATAGACTCTTACTGTGTAAGAACTAGAAGAAACTTTGAAGACCATCTTGTTTATACTCTCAAGTGGAGAAAATGAGACACAGCAATGGTAACAGACTTGTTCAAGCAGTCTAAATTTGAGTTTGAAACATGGACTCATATTTCTTAATTTTAGTCTCATTCCACAATATTAGAATATACTTCCAGAAAAATTAAAATTTGGAGATAATTGTTTATCTCCAAGAAGTAACAATCAAAACATACAATACAATGAGGAGTGCTGAGAGACAGTCTAAATCAGCATTTGCACACAGCATCAAGAAGCAAGTTGGCCTTGGTGGAATTTCCTTGAGTCTCATTTAACTGAGACTCTAGGTACTAGGGTGAGGTCTTTCATCTCTGACTGTAGAGAGAAGAAACAAGGCATTAAGAACAAAGTCTGCGCCTCATATTAGTCCACTTTCTTTTGCAATATCAATTTACCTGAGGCTGAGTATTCAATAAAGGAAGATGTTTATTCAACTCAAAATTTTGGAGGCTACGAGATTACATGATCCCAGCTGTGTGACCTCTAGAAACCCTTAATGGTGGATGACATCACAGCAGGAAAGTGTACAAAAAAGTCTCTCCCACATAGGAAGGTTTTTTTCCTTTTCTTATTCTTTACCTTGCCATTTTTCAGGTCAATATTAATTTCTAGGTGTGAGCTTAAAGGTTACATTCTTGGGATGACCTTCCTAAACCTCATTAAGATCCTAATTAAAGGTATCTTTGGGGCTTTGCATTTTTCCTGTAAGCAATGAATTACAATTATTCTTTCTTTGTCATTCTTGAAAACAAGTTTCAGGAAGAACCTTATCTTGGTTTTCACCACTTCAAGTCCAACGCTTGGAAAAAGTGAAATGGGCTCAACAAACTTTGTTGCTAAAAATAGATTTAAAAAAAAAAACAAGAAAAAAGAAGCAAGCATTTCAGATAAGACAGAGACAAAGGGAAGACATGTCCAGGTTCTGTAAGTTTTCCCTTTAGAGAATGCTGAGATCTCTGCACTGATAACACAACAAATCCACAATTGTCCTTTGATTTTCACCCTCCCACACTATGACCTCTGCAACATTATGTGCTGTTTAGAAAGAAATACTTTATTACAGGTTGAGATAATTCTCATTTAAACTCTTCAAAAACAGTTCAATAATTTACTTTCATTATAATTTCCTAATCTTAGTGCACAACTCTCCTCCCTTCTCCTACAGGTCAGTTTGCATAATTAGTTTTACCCTTAAAATGTTTTCTTCTTCTTAACTGTGCTTCAAACTAATAATTTTAGATCGCTGTTGTCACTATATCTCTTGTTTGAGAGTTCTTAACTCAGGTATGTTAGAGAATGAAGAAAGAAGACAAAGTAGTACTTTTTTGTTTTTGATAAAACTTTTCAGCTTTATCATACATATTGACATCTTAAAAACAAATTAGAATAGAAAATAAAAAATTTGTATGATACAATTGGAGAAATTTTTTAGAGTTGTTGTGAGAATGAATTTTTTTTTATTTTTAAAGAGGAAAAAAAGTATCATTAAAACAGTTTCAAAACAGGCTAGTAGGAGAGTAAAAATAGTCAACACATATTGTATTGTTATCTTTGTCATAGTTATTCAGAGTACAAGATATAGGCATGGAACAATACTAACAAATATTCTTTTTCCAGGGATCACACTCACAACCTTGTGCCTGCCAGGCAAGAGCTTAAACCACTGAGCCCAACTCCCAGCCCCAGTTTTTTGAGACAGGGTAGCACTATGTAACTCAGGCTGGCCTTGTGCTCATGTTGTAGCCCAAGTCAGCCTTGAACTCACAAGGTTCCTCCTACCTCAGCCTCCCGAGTGCTGGGATTAAAGGCGTGCACCACCATGCCCAGCTCAAACATTCTTTTTCAATGAACTAAGAGAAACTAGCTGTATAACTATCTTAACTGTCTTAACTCTCTTATGTATAAACATATTATTTTTTTCTTTTTCCTTTCCAACCAGTCCCCTTTTCCCTATCACAGTTTGTCTTTTCTTTTGAACAGTTTCTTCACAATTCCCAATGTCTATTGTACATTTTGGATCTTATTTACATGTTCAGTTTCTCTCACTAGTGAGAAAACATGATGCTTACACATGTGTGTCTGATTTATTTCACTTATGAGCATGGTTCAAGGTGCATCCATTTACCTATAAAAGTCTTACGTTTATCCTTTACGACTCAGTAGTACACCATTATATGTAAAAAAGCACATGTTTTTCATTCACTGTTTGGTTGATGGGCATTTGGGTTGTTCCCAAGATTTAGCTATTACAAATTGTGCTGCTATAAACATGGATGGTCATCACGTATCACTGTGGTATGGTATTTTTAATTCTTATGAGAAGATGCCTAGACAGGGAATAGCTCAGTTGAATGGGACCTTTAATTCTAGATTTTGTTTAAAGAATCTCCATACTGCTTTCCACAGTGGTTTCACCAATCTACACTCCCACCAACAGTGGAGAAGGGCAAAATTTGAATTTAGGTTGTATGTTAAGTGACTTTATTTTGTTATTGAGATTTTGGAGGAAACCCTCTTGTTCACAGAAGATGAGTGCTGAGATGTTGAGAAGTGTCAGGATGGTTAGCATTTATTTTCAGAGTATCTGAAATCAGACAGACTGCTAGGTCATAAAGAATAGTTCCTGTTCGACTCACCTCACTTTAGATATCAATTTTAAGATTGGTTTCTCCAAATGACCCTCAAGTTTGAAAACTCACTAGAAATGATTCAGTGAACTGAGGAAGGCTGTACACTCATGCTTACAGCCTTATTATTGCAAAAGAATGGAAATTAGAACTTCCCAGTAATTTTATGTGTCACCTTGATTGTGCTAAGAGATACTCAGATAGTTGGTAAAAATACCATTTCTAAGCATGTATGTTAGGACTTTTTATGGTTTAAATCTAAAATGTCCCCCAAAGTTTCATGCATTCAGAGGCTGGGCTTTTGGAAATTGATTGAATCATGGGAGCCCTATACTCATCATTGATGAGTTCATCGCTGAACATGCAATATGCTGTTAGTAAGTGGTCCTGGTCTGAAGAGGTGGGTCACGGGAGTCATGACTGGGAATCATGTCTTCTTGTCCCTAGTTCATGCCTTCTCTCCTGCTTTCTGTCTGACATGGTTTGAACAATTTACCCTTGCTATACCTTTGTGTCACTTCATGCTGCTTTGGACTGAACCCTCTGAAACTGTGAGCCAAACAAACTTGTCCTCCTTTAAACTGCTGGTATAAGATATTTTGTCTCAGCAATGTTGAGGAAGGAAGGGAGAGAGGGTGCTTCTGGAAGAGATTAACATTTGAATTGGTAGACCAAATAAAGAAGATCACTTATGCCTATTTAAGTGTGCATCATTCATTCTATGTTGAGCCCTATGTAAAGCAAAAAAAAAAAAAAATTAGATGAGTGAATTTTCTCTTCTTGGATTGGGCCATCCATCTTCTCCTGACCTCAGATACAGATTTTCAGGTCTTTGGAATCCAGCACTTATACCAGCAGCAACCCTGATTTTTAGACTTACGATTTAGGACTAACAGGTATATTACTTGTATCTCAGGGCTTTAGAATCAGAGTGAGTTACACCACTGTTCTTCCTAGTTCTCCAACTTGCAGATGGCAGGTTATGGGATTTCTTAGTTTTAAAATAATGTGGGCTATTTCCCATAATCAATTCTCTCTGTCTCTCTCTGTATCTCTCTGTATGTCTCTCTCTCTCTCTGTCTCTCTCTCTCTCTCTCTCTCTGGTTCTGGTTCTGGTTCTCTGGAGAGCTATGACTACTATACAACCAAAGACAACAATTCACTAGGGAATGATCTAGAAGGGTTCCAAAAGTAAAATTTCCATCATCTAAAGATGCATTATCTTCCTGTCATTAATGTGATAATATGTACAAAGTGTTGTTAACCCGAGAAATTCAACCAAGTTTCTGTGTCTGGAATTTTTGAAACTTCATTTATCCATATTGACTGCCTCAATGCCCATCAGGTTGAAATCGATCTCCAGTACGCTCTTTCTCCAAAGTACGACTGATATTATATGACCCAAAACCCCAGTTCTTTTTCTGATTGGATCGTTTCTGTAACGAGTCACCTTCTTAGCATAAATCATCAGATGCAGTGCTTGGGGGCTTCTCTGAATAGCACACATTTTCATCATTCAGGGAACACTGGGGATTATGAGGTTTCCTCTTGGGGGCCAGGAAATATGCTAGAATTCTCTCCAGGTGAAGTCAAATACTTTACTACACAGACAGGTAAATGGAAAATAGCAAAAGATTAATTACTGGTGAGTTTAGGTGAGAGAATTTGATGTATATTCTTGTAAATCTTTTGGGGGATTTGAAAACTTCCAAAATGAAAATTTCTGGAAAAATAGTTTGATTTAATACTCTGGGGATACTCAGAGTATGATTTAATATTATTCAGTGTGGGAAGAGACCTAAGAGATCAGTAGCTCAATTATCCATGTATTGCTTCACAATATTTAGTATTATTGCTAAATGTGCTATTATTCACATTTTCCTAAAAGTTATCCATATTTTTCTTACATAATTCTATTTTAAACATAATTTCACTAATCCTGCTTTTGTTTAAATGTTAGCACATCCATATCATATGTAGAAATTAAATCAGAATGGATCATTGACCTAAATTTAACAGCTAGGAGTGCAAAACTCGCAGAGATAACATAAGGGTGAAATTTTGTAATCTGAATTGATAATAATTTCACACCTATCTGACATGAAAAGCATCAGCAACAAAAGACAGAAACACGAACAAATTGGATTTCATCAAAATTAACAACTTCATAAATCAACGAACATCTTCAAGAAAAAATAAGAAAACCCATATGGGTTAGGAGTATAGCTCAGTGACAGAGAACTTGCCTAGCAGGTGCAAGGTCCTAGGTTCAATTCCCAGTGCTAGAAAAGAAATGAATAAAGCATTTGAATAGATATTTCCATAAAAGGCTATACAAATTACCAAAAAAATCACATAAAATGCTTAATATCACTAGGCATTAGGTGAAGGCAAACTAAACCACATAAAGATACAATTTTACACCTTCTACAGTGGCTAATTGTGGCAGGGATGTGGAGACATTGAAGTACTCTTAAATTACTGGTAAGAATGCCAATTAATGTAGCCACATTTGGCAACAGTCTGCATATTCGATAGGATAAACATAGTGTTACAACTTGACCCAGTCATTCCACTCTTAGGTGTATAACCAAGAGAAATGAAAACACATGGTTAGAAACTTGTATACAAATATTAATCATAGTATTATTCATAATAGCTGAAAGTTGAATAGAATTCCAAATTCCACCAATTGATGAATAGTTAAACAAAATGCATTATGGTCATACTATAGAATATTATTCAGTAGTGCAAAGCATCAAAATGTTGACGTATACAACAACATAGTTGATTTCTGAAACCCTTAAATTAAGCTAAGTGACGGAAGCTAGTCACAAAACACCACAGACTACTCAATTCCATCCTTAGAAAATCAATACTGTCGACAAATCTATATAGGTAAAATATAGCCCTGTGATTGCTTACGGCTGAAATGAGAATGGAGAAAGTAAAATAAGAATTCTCATGATGTGATTCAATGCTGTGTTTGTAGGTATAAGTTAACTCTAACCATGCACTTTGGGAAATAATGAATTAATCCAATTCTTCAACCTACACAACTCTTGTTGGATGTGTCAATCTTACCTAAATGGTCAAATAAGTGTCATCTAGCTACTACATCTACCACAAGCTGACCAGATAAGTGTTCATCTACTCCAAAGCCCATGAGTTAATCAAGGAGAATTTTACCTAAAATTGATTTAGAACTTCTAAAATATATTCCATCAAAATGTACCTCACTCTAACTTCTAGTTCTTGGTCCACATCCTTGAATATGGTGAATAGTTATCCTTCCCTCTGCTAAAAATCTTTTAATTATTAGAACACGGAACTCATTTTTTCCAAATATTCCAAGTTAGCTATCTTCAGTTGTTTTACTTTTCCTCAAATAAGTGGATTTTCAGATATTTGTGCTAACTTGATTTGTTCCTTCTAATATTGACTTGACTTTGACAGGATTCTCACTAGGTAAAGTAACTGTTGTAAGTAACTTTTTAGCCACACACATCATATAAACTTCTCAACAGGATGTCATTCCCCGATTGCTGATGTCTGTGCCATCATTACGCTTTCTTCTATTATTTGTATTTGTTAGCAATTTTCTCAGAGCTACTGCAATATTCTTTGTAAAAAGTACTACCTGCTGGTTAGTAATTGCTCAATAATAGTAACTAATATTATAATAGTAAATATAATTATTGCAGTAACTATTACCATTTAATATAAATGATAAAAAATCGGTGAATCCGAGTTTTCATAAGATTAATTCACAGTGTGTGGAAACTCCAAGACATTTTTGGGAATGAGGATTAGCTCTATTAACAGGTTTTCCATCTGAAAAAGAAAAAAGCTTTACCAAAAGGGAATTGGTTGGCAGATGCCCAGCAAATTAAATAGGTAAGTTGGCAGAACATCAAGATGGAGAGCAAAAGTAAAACTACATGGCGAGCAAAGTTCATTACTGAAAAAGGATTAGAACATACAAAAGGGGGAAAGTTCTGAGAGTTTCCAAAATTTCTAGACCTACTGTGTCATTTTTTAAGCAATGCTTAAGGCATTCTGTGTCAATCTAAACTTTCCAAGACTCAGACTGTCTTGTATAGGACTCTGTAGCAATCCACTGAAAACCCTATCACATGAGGCCCTAGTCCATTTAGTACACTTTGGGTAACATTTTTCAGCCAGTAATCAAGTTACCTTATTTATTTTTAGTCTATACTTCATGTCTTCATTTTAACCACAAGGGTAAGAGATTTTTATAGAAACACGGTAGTTTTCTTTGGTAAACCAACCATTCAACAGTAGAGTAACAAAACGTTTAAAAACTAGGTTATGCTGACATGGGCTGTATTTCATGAACCTGATTGGTCTTACAATAGTATCTTGCATCTCACCACTTCTCTGCAGTACTGTTTCAGATTGTAGTATTTGTCTGGCTTGTGTGTCCTAAGGTTTCTTAGGGAATCTAGTGTCTCCTTTACAGTCACTTCACTGATCCTATGGCTTAAATATCACATGCTACTTGTTTAAGCACAGCTCTTCCTAATAGGCAGCAGAGAGCACATTAGGTTAGAGTTGCACATTTTAACTTGTATCAACACTGCTCTGAAAGCACCAATTAATGAACAGATCTTTATTTTTCTTTTTGCACAAACATTTAAAATACTTTACTCTCTTTGACTTTGTCTTAAACTTTAGCTTCTTGACATTGTCTATACTATGGAACCAACAGTAGTGTACAGAGAAGGAAAGAAATATTGTAGAAGATAACTCCCATATGTCAGCTTTATGACCACACCTATAAAATGAGGATAGAAATATGGGTCCTGCCTAAACTGTAGTATTTTTGTATAGATAAAATATGACAAACGTGATGAAATAAAAATGTAATCTTATAAAAGGAAACACTAAACGTAAGTTCAATTTTTACTTTATAGACATTTTTTTTTATTTATGCCACTTTTCCATAGAGTTTTCCTCTCCATGGTTTCACATTAGAAATACTTGTAAGGAGAATGACGTGACTTTTATCTGATCTTTATTTTGATTCCAGAAAGGTTTTCTGTATCTTGTTTCAATTAATTCTTAAAGATATTGTAAATATTAGAACAGACATAAATATCCCTTTTTGTAGAAGACACATGTCCCAAGGATTTAATGACTTGCCAGGCCAACACAGACATAGAATGCTAGAATGAAACTTAAATGTATGATCTCTGCTTCACAGTTATACCAAGCCCCTTCCACACACCGAACCTAGTGCTTCTTACACTCACATTAAAACAATTCTTTGCATTATATTTAGTTTGCCACAAATTTGGAGACATTGTCTTTTCTTTCTTCAGTTTCCCCTGAACACGTGCATTTATCAGGGGGAAATACATCTGGTTAATAAATTTACTCTAAGATATGAAGGGATCCAGAGATTCCTGTTAACTCCTCCAGCTTTATCTTTCTTCTAACATAAAACTCTTCAACAATTCAGGTGGTGTACTGGCCAGATGATGGAGGCTAGATATTTTTTAGGATGGATTTATCCAAGAGTAGGTCAGAGCAGTCCAAGAAGTTATTAAAATAAAGTACACAACAGCACTTTTGGATACAACTCCATGTTGAGCAACAGTCTGATTTTAGGATGAAATTATCTGTATCTCAGAAAAACTTTCATGATCTCTGCCACAATAATTATATGATCATAGGACTTCTTGCCTCATCCAAATATTTCATCTACAATGCTCCTTTCCGGCATGAAGTTGGAACATGTTTCAGCCCAACAATAGGACAAATTAGATATTTCATTTACATCATTAAAGAGAAATCATGGAAATATATACAGCATCGATGGAACCACAATGAAAATTCTTGCACCTGAATATAATTACTGCTAAGCTCACTGTGTGTGCTTGCATATTTATTACTTGCGATCTAGAAATATAACAGTGAAGATGCTGTTTCTGGACATGTTGGCCAATGTGATCAAAGGAAATATCAGATATAAGCTATGCCAACTGAGTATTTAGTATGGACTGTTCTAATTGTTTGAGCAAGATTTGTCCCTACTAATGCTCATGGTGCAGCTTAATTTCTCTGTGGGAGATGTGAGAGAGGGATGCTAATGAGAGGTGTTTAGATCATGCTGGTAGAAGCCTCAAGGATGAATAAATGCCTTTTTAAAATGAGTTCTTGTTCCCACAGGACTGGTTTAGCTACAAGAACTGATTGTTAGACAGCAAATATACCACTCATTTGTTCTCTTCCACATGCACGTAAATGTCTTTCCACCTTCTGACATGAGTTGAAGCAGTGTGAGTTCTTCTCTAAAAGCTGAGCAGAGCCCAGCACTATGCTTTTACACTTTCTATCCTCTAAAAACATGAATTAAAGAAACATCTTCTCTTCATAAGCTACCCAATCTTGGGTATTGTTCTAACAACAGAAAATGGGCTAAGAACACTTTTCATGCATTATCTTGGGTAATCCTTAAAATCTCTATCAGATGGGTTCTATTATTATCCCAAATTTATGAATGAGAAAGAAAGCTGAAGTTTGAGAAGCCTAATTAACTTGTTCTAGAGCCAGACCATATACTCAGGTGTGTTGAGTGCTTATGAAGTTTGTTTTCTCATGTAGCACATCATATAATCTTCTGAGGAAAAATAGTGTGATCACTGGTAGAGAAAATCCTCTGACCAATAGTTTTTATTTTGTGGAAAAAAGGTAAACAGAATTTCGATAATAAGAGAATAGAGAGATAATGCATGGCATATTGTCATCTTCAAAATAGTTACTCAGAGTGCAAGATATGTACATAAAAATTCTCCAATTAATATTAGAACAAGCTTTCCTTTTCAATGAACTAAAAGACACTAGTAGTATCACTAGCTTTTGTTTTTCTCTCTTTTCTCTTCCTCCCTTTCCCCTTCCCCATCCTTGTTCCTTTTAAACAATTTCTTCCTATTTCACAATATCTATTGTATGTTTTAGGCATTATTTACTCTTTCAATTTCTCACACCAGGGAGAAAATACAATGTTTACACATGTGAATGTGATTTATTTCACTTATGAGTATGGTCTCAAATTGAATCCATTTACCTATAAAAATCTCTAGCTTATACTTCTTTATGGCTGAGAAGTGCTCCATTGTATAAAAATGCAACATCCTTTTTATCCATTCCTCGGTTGATAGGCACCTGGGCTGTTTTCAAGATTTAGCGATTTAAAATTGTGGTGCTATAAATATGACTGCACATATATTGTCGTGGTGTGATGATTTTAATTCTTCTGGGAAGATACCCAGAAGGGGAATAGCTATATGTAATGGAGCCTCTAATCTCAGCTTTGTGAAGAATCTACATACTGATTTCCACAGTGTTTTCACCTTTCTGCACTCCCACCAACAGTGAATAAGGGTTCCTTTTCCCCCATAGTCCCTCTAGCATTTGTTATTGGTTGATTTCTTGATGATACCCATTCTTTCTGGATTGAAATGTAATTTCAGTGTTATTTTAATTTGTAGCTCTCAAATGACCAATGATGCTGAACATTTTTTATGTATTTATTTGCCACTTGTATTTCTTAATCTCAGAAAATCTCAGAAGTGTGTATTCATCTCAGATGCCCATTTTTGGATTGGGTCTTTGAATTTGGGGTGTTTGAGTTTTTTGAATTCTTTATATATTCTAGATAGAAGTCTTTTGTCTGAGGGACAATTGCCTAAAAATTTTCCTACTCTGTGAGTTGTCTTTTTACTTTGTTGGTGATTTCTTTCGATGTACAAAAGCTTTTTAATAAGATGAGATCCAAATTGTTGATTCTTTGAAATACTTCCAGTACAGTTAGGGTTTTGTTCATCCACTCTCTATCTACACCTATGTCTTCAAGATTTCTACCTACTTTCTCTTCCAGTAGATTGAATGTTTCTGCTTTAATATTGAGATCTTTGATCCATTTCGACTTTAGTTTAGTCCATGGTGATAGACATGGGCCTAGTCTCAGGCCCATTTTTAAAAGAATAATGATGGAACTGCACCTCTTTGAGAATGCTGTTTCGACATATGTGAGAGCTGTCCATGGTGCTTCCAAGTCCAAAATAACAGAAGACATATGTGAGACTTTGGCATTCAGCTGCTTTTTCATATAGGGCAAACCTGCTGTAGCTTATCAGTAGACCAAAAATTTGGCTGAATGTTGTAATATAAGATTGAAAATGAGAAATAATTAAATTGTGAAGGGCAAGAGAAAGACTGAGACAAACTTTGACGTGGGACCAACCAGTGTGGTGTTGTATCTTGAACCCTTTATGGAATGTTGCAAATGTTTGTACATAGGTTTTCAGGATAATTTTAATATCTTTTTTGAGCTTTCTGCTTTTTCTGAGATTACAACATCATTTTGTCTATTTTTCCTGCAGAAGCCAATCTCATTCCTCATTTCATTCTACAACTCAAGTAGTATTTACTTTTCAACCTCTAATTTAAAGAAGTCCCTGTCCACTGACATTTGGCAACGACCATCTTTACTCAAATCTTGCAGCATTTGAGCTCTGTTTAGTCACATAAACTTAATATTTAGTTCCTTCATAACGTAGAGGTTAAGAAGCTCACTAAGAATGAGTTGCATTTTTCTTTCATCTTTCACACATCTCCTAATTCTACACATAAGAATGAATACTCAGATATATTAGAACATATTTACATGTGATTCTGATTATTAAAAACAAATTACAAGATTCTCTCAAAGAATAGCTGGCAACTAGGTCAGTTAAAACCCCAGATGTCAGTATACGTATAGCATAGGCAATATCCAAAAGACCGACAGTCACTTAACATTGTCAGTGCTAAATATTAGTGAGAACATGGAGCAATTGAAATTCTAATATACTGTTGGTGGAAGTACAAATTGATTTCAATGGTGTAACTATTTTAGAAAAATTTCTGGCACTTTCTCACCTAAATCCAGCAGTAGATATTTACAGAAGAGAAATAAAAGCGTATTTCCACAAAGACTTATATCAGAACATGTATAGCTGTTTTATTCAAAATACCCAGAAACAGCCAATTATCCATCTAACTTAACTGATAAACAATTATAGGCATTTTAGGTTGCAATATTATCCAGCAATAAAAAGGAACTATATACAACAGAATGGATCTTGGAAACTTTATGCTAAATGAAAGAAGTACTACGCACACCAAAAAAAGAAAAAAAAAAAAATCCCGCTTAGTCATCAATACGTTTTTCTGAGGACCCAAACAGGTAGATCTAATTTATAATAGAAAAATAATTAGTAAAACTGTTATGATGGGATAGGAATTTACTGGAAAGATATGTGAAAACTTCCTCAGGATGATGACAGTATTCTACATCTTGATAAGCATTTGAGTTGCAAACAGATGTATATCATTATCTGATATTGACTAACACCCAAAGGATGCATGAGTGTTATTGCAAATAAATATAACATTTAAATCATGAACTTAGTGGAAGCATTGTGGAGCATTTTTACGGAAATAGACAAGTTATTTTGCAGCTTATCAAAACATAAAATAGATTGATGGATAATGAAAGGATGGGTGGGTATATATAGAGTTGATGAAACAAAGAAAGTAGAATGTTAATTGTAGAGTCTAGATGGCAAGGATTTAAGTTTTCCATGGCACTGAAAAAATGTCAGTGGTATAAGATTGGAAACAAAATCAATATACCCATAAATCTCAGTCAATCTTTGATTTGGTGGAATTAACAGATTCATTTTGATCTTAATCATGAATTAGAAAATAATTAGCAAAAAATTTGAAATTATTCTAATAATCAGTAGATATAACCCTTTATGTATCAGAAATCTTAAAAGCTATAATAAATTCAAATAGAAACTTACAGAAGCATAATTATCGATGAATACTTTTAACAAACCTCTCAGGTCAGAAAAATCACCTGAAGAAACCTTTTACCTCAAATTGTCCTCAAGTTCGAAGTCCTGTCCCCCATGTCTTCACTTCAGATCTCACGTTCCTGTGAAATATCTGAATCGCCTGAATTGGAATTATTTGGAATATTAATTAAACCTACAAATTCTAAGACCCATTCAATTACTCTAAGACTTTAGGTTCAGAAATTGTTTTCATAGCAACTCTTATGTCCTTAGAGTTTAGACAACCTCTTGTGGATAGTAAAGACATAATTTTTCCTGTGCTTATGCATTAGGAATATTGGTTGAGAAGCAGTGCCACCAACTGTCAACTTAGCCTATTTACCAGTTACCAATGTTGCATTCATATCTGTGGGTGTAGTAAAATGGTAGAATGATAACTGAAAAAAAGGTAACAATTAGTGGGTACAGGGAATATTAGAATTATTTTTGTTCTTGGAGCACTCTGTAACCAACCAATGATTGATAACATGTAACTATAGGAAGTAGACTATTGAGAAAGCTTGAATGCTTATGCTCAGTAACTATCCGACATAGTTGGGACATCATCTCTTTTCTACTATGTCTCAATTCTGAGAATGAATATTTAATTACATACCCTGAGAGAATGCATAAATTGATGAGATAAATGGACTGACTTTCTCAGACTACTGTAACATATTACTATAGACAGTGTGGTTTATAAATTATAGGTATTTATTTCTCACTGTTTTGTAGGATGGAATCTGAAATGAAGTGCCAGAATGGTGGGGTTCTAGTGAAGAACTTGTTCTCAGTTTTAGACAGCTAAATTATTGTATCTTTGAATTACAGACAGCAAATATGAGCAGTCTTTGGGTCCCTTTTATAAGGCCACTAACCCAGTGAGATTTATTATCTAATTTTCTCTCAAAACTCTCCATCTTCTAATACCATCAAAATAGAGATTATGGTGTTAACATATAAATTCTTGATGGATATAAATATTATTGTATAGCAAACAAAGGGAGAGGGGGAAGAAGAAGGAGGAGGAGGAGAATAAGAAGAAGAGGAGAAGGAAGAGGAAGAAGAAGAAGTGGAAGAAAAAGTGGAAGAAGGAAAATAAGGAGGAGGAGGAGAAAGAGGAGGAGAAACAGAAGGAGAAGGAGGAGAAAAACACTTGAAAGAGCTCTGAATGCTACCAGCACGAATATGTATCACTTTTGCTCCAATAGTTTCCTGGTTAATTTCTCAAGTTCCACATCTTATCTATTAACAGAAACCCAGTTTCTAGGGAGCACTGAGAGCAGACATCTATGCTGGGGACCAGAGAACTTTTCAAGTTACTCTTCTCACACAGAAAAGGCTGGTTAAATTCTTCTCTAAGTTGACTAATGGGTCTACATGGCTACACAGCTTATAACTTCATAATTTGAGGGGTTGTCCACCATGACCACAAATTTCCTTGGATAAATCATGTGGAGTAGTGGTAGTGACTCAAATCAAAACAAATTTCTTGGCAATTCTTTTTCACTGGAGAAGATGGGTTCTGACTGAGTTACCCACAATTCATACAGAAGCGAACTATTACTTCTAACACCAAGTCGTGGAGTGACATACTAGTAAGATCTAAAGTGTTCAGGTGATCTCAGATTTATTATTTCTTGGCCTAGAGAATGCTTGACACTAAGAACAATTTAAAATTCTCAGATTAAAAAAAATTATCAAATTGGCATATGTAAAAACATCCCTAGTCAGGCATGATGACACACGCCTTTAATCCCAGCACTTGGGAAGCTGAGTTAGGACAATCATTATGAGTTCGAGACCAGCCTGGGCTACCAAATGAGTTCAAGGCCAGCCTGAACTGCATAGTGAGACCCTGTCTCAAAAAATAGGGCCGGGGATTTAGCTCAGTGGCCTAAGCGCCTGCCTGGCAGGGGTGAGAATGTGAGTTCGATCTTCAGGACCAAACAAACAAACAAGCAAACACATTCCTTATCACCATCATTTCATAAGAATGATTATAAATGTTTTGGTGAGAAATAGTTGCGTATTAAAATGTTAAATACAACTTCAAGTGTATCCATAGGTTGAATTCCAATAATTAGAATTTTATGTTTTTATTGCCACTGTGAGTAAAATGTTTTTATTCTACTTTATATCTTAAAATTATGGTCATAATGTAATTATGTAAGTATTGATATTTCCCTTGTATTGTAACTACCTGCCTTTCTAACAGTTTTACAGTATAATGACTGTTATGGATTACAAACTGGTGGTCAACTTAGCACCAGCTTCAGCTGGTGTTGAGTAAAGATGCTCCACCTGAAGAAAGTTGCCAGCATAAATAGGGACATGGAGAAGAAGAAGGAGGCATTGTGGGTTCTTCCAAGAGTTGCTGTTGGAGCCGCTGGTTCTCCTGGAGGTGCTTGTCATGCTGGCTTCTCCAATGTGGATTCGGCCATTTATCGTCGGAGGAGCTCGGGACCTCATCAGTGAGAGTGGCTGTGGTTCACATTGCGGGAGCCCTGCTCCTCACACTGTGCATCGCTTCCTGGCTCCGGAGGGGAGGCTATGTGCTGGAGAAGCTGGTCACACTGGGCTTCCTGCCCTGTGCTCAACTGTTCTCCATCGTCGGAGGAGCGCTGGACCTCGTCGCCGTTGAGGATGGCTGTGGTGCTCTTCAGGGCAGCCCCGCTTCTTCTTTTGAGCGTGACTTCTCGGCTCCCACGTAGAAACCTCAACCCACTGCACAGCTCCTTCACCCTGCTGGCATAGACTTTCTAGCTTCACCGCTGACCTGTGGCCTTCCCAGCACAGAACCGTAAATAGTCTGGTGTGAGCCCTTATTGTGGGCTCTTAGATTCCTAGTTGGTACTGTGGGAGGCATTGTCATGCATTTGGGTCTCTAGTGGGACTCTTGCATGACATTGCTGTGGGATCCAGGCCCTCAGCTAAATATCCTGGGTCTTAGTGTTGTGGACAGATTCTGCTGCACTTTCTTGTGTTTAACTTTGGGTGACTGTTACAAAACAATATTACAAACTCTGTGTCCTGTAGCAGTTGTTCTCCATGTAACCCCTGACTACAACAATGGCTTTTTGAGTTAAACATCACTTGAAGTTTTTGAGTTTAAAAAAGTCTCCCAACATACTGAAGCAAGCATTTTTAAAGACTGTATTTGCTATGCTTATTATTATTTCTCTTCTCTTTAGAGCCATTACCTAATCTATGATCCTTTCTGGTCAGGAAAGATCACCAATGATGTGCAGAGCTACATAAAGATGAACAAATACATTTTTCTCTTTCTGACAGCTCTTGAGTTAAGCTTAATTTACTTTCTGAAACAGCTGAAAAATTGGCTAATATCGTCTTAGAATTTCATTTGTTTGTTTGAACAAATGCAAATATTTTTCTGCATCTTCCAGCTTCTATGAAGAGGAATTTGCACTGAAAATATCTAACCTACTTAGAATTCTTCCTACCAACGTATAATACTTTTATGTTTAGGGAGCATGAGCTTCCCACCCTGCTCTTTGTTGTATACTCTTTTCTTCCTGCTCACCATTCATCTTCCCTCTACATTTTCTCTCTGGGTCTGGCCAGTCATAATATGGCTCTCTGGTCCGCCTGTCTGTCTGATCATTCTTCCAGGGACCTGCCCCAAAGGTAGGCACAGGGCATTTGGGAATAACTGTGAGTTTCTAGCAAAGTTAATATCGGAATTTCCATCATTTCTGCATCATCAGTCCACATTCTCAAACTGTTCTATCAACAACAAAGCTGATATTTTTGTGTTGATTTGCCTTCTACTACTGTCTGCGTCTTAATTAGTTACAAGTTGGTTGGGATAAGAGGGAGAGAGTTCTTTTTCCCCTCCAGGAGTCACTATATATATAAATATTTGTGTTTACATATGAATATATATTTTAAGAAATCACATATATAGATGATAAATAGATAGACGGATAGATAGAGCTCAAGAAGATTGTAGTACAGTATGTCTGTGTTTGAAGCTCTCTATCATCTATCTATCTATCTATCATCTGCATCTCAAGCCAACTGTGAGAACTGTGATCTAGATTTGGGATAAAGAATTCACCAAACATTGAGCCAGTGGGATAAATGTGCCAATAGAATTTATAGTTGAACTCTTTAACAAAAATGCTGAGTATATCTAGAGAGCAGGATTATCAGTAGGCATATGTAAACACAAAGAAGAAAAGCTGAGAAGGTAAGAGTTTTTTAAAAACTATTTAAATCAGAAGCCTCTTGAACAGCAGAACAAAGGAATAGGAGCCTGATGTAATGCCAGTGGATGCCATTCAATAAGGGATCACCGGAAGGCTGACCGTATCCCAAATGGTAAAGTCAGTATAATCAATCTTAACATTTGTTCAGGGATTTACTGTCCGTTGACAATTCATTTGCTCTGGGCACTGGCTGCATGCTACCAATACTAATATTTAAATGTGCAGATACTTTATATAAATTACTGCTTGAGATTTTATGCTGCATGAACAACTTGAAGCTACAAGATCAAATGGCTGGTGTCATTTCAAATATTTCCTGTCTTCAAACAATTTTGGAGGCAATATTGTAACAGGCCACAAGATGGTGGTATTCCTGCATACAAGTGAGTCTTTCAAGACAGTAGGGCCCTGAACTCCCCAAGTTCTGTTTTAACTAGTATGGTGGTCATTAGCCACATGTTGTTATTTAGATTTACTAACATTCAGTGAGATAAAAAGAAATATATTGAGCAAACAATGTTCGTATGCACAGGTCATGGATAAAAAACTCAAAAGTCACTTATGGGTGGTGGTAACTTTTTTTTTTATTTAAGAGAAAAAAAGACACATATAAGAAAGACAAAAAGCAAAGGAGATGAACAAACAAGTAGAGCAAGTGCACAACAGTAACACTGTAGGTTTACAGGATAGAAACTTGACAATGGTTGCAATATTGCATACTGTTACCTTCAAAATGATTGTTTGAATTAACAGATATAGACACGTAAAATTGACCTAATCATATGAGTATTAACCGTTCTTTCTCAATAACTAATACATTCAGCAGTATGTTTCTTTTATTTGTCTTACATATACATATATACAGATTTATATCTTTTTCCTTTTCTTTTTCTCTTTCCCCCTTTTACCTTCCCAATTACTTTTGCTCTTTGACCAGTGTGGTGGTTACTCTTTAATGCAGTGTGGAATGAAACATTTCGTATCTCACAAATTTTTCCACTGATTTTCAAATTAGACTTTTTTTTCTATTAAAAGTGTGTGAAGGCTTTAGCAAACACTGCTTCATCTCATAATTTGTATCACTGAACAAATGGAAAAATTTTAATGTCCAGCAGGAATATATTAGGATTTTGAATAGTGATATAAATATATAATGGAATGATACAAACATTAAAAATATTTTTTCTTACACTGTGAGGGAGTGTTCTGATATAATTTTAAGAGCTCAAAAAGAAAAAAAGCAAATGTGTGTAACACAGATTATGAATGTATTATATCTTATATATGATACAATTCCAATTTTGGCAGTTTTGGACTATGTGCATATACATGACTTCATATAGAATGAAAGAACCACATCATGGTACTATCAGTGATTAATTGCAATTAAGTCTTTGTTTTCCTTTTTGAACTTTCCATTATTTTGATCATCTTCAAGATCAAGAAAAAATATCCATAAGAGAAGAAGCCATACAAACACTGCAAAGCATTCTGAATTTGAGCAAAAGCTAAAACGAGGTTTGGAAGATTCTGGGAACTCTCTTCATTCATGTTAGCAAAGTGCTTTGCAAGCCAAGTGATTTGTATGTGTTCTCAGGCCAAGAAGGACAGTTGAGAGGTCTCCAGATTCTCCCCACAGTGCTACACTGTTAACACCTGAATCCACTGAGGCACCTCTACTCAAACGCTAACAAGTAAATTGACCAAACATTTTACACTCTCAAAAATGTTCTGAATGAGTCTTTTCTCTGTTTTTATTACCATATTTTAACTTACAAACACTTGTTCTTTTCTTGCTGTTCCAGAGGTTGTTTAAAATATAGGATGAATCTGATGCCTGGCTCATGCATGGAAGCTCTGAGGTTTCTAGATGTTGCTTCATTGTTTCCATTTCATCCTACCAGGGAACTGAGTGTGGTGGAACTGATGGGCTGGGCTGGAATCTGGGCCTTTCCAGCTTTTCCTCTTATGTTTTTGTTGGGTGAGCCTTAGTTTTCTGAGCTCTATAAATGGGGGAAACATGGGGAACTCTTGTGGTACTCACTACTTGGGTAAAATTCTCCAGTCATAGAGGAAAATCCATTTGGTCTTTATTATGCAGATGTTGATCCAGCGGACAAATAGTAGCCTTTTCCTTCTTTCACGCAACATTTTCTGCATGTGCTCTGTGCAAGACATGTGATGTCATTCACCGGAGTTAAATAAGACACTCAGTGAAGCTTGTCCTCAAGAAGTTTAGTGTCCAGGACTAGGAAAAAGAAAATAGAAACTGAGGTAGACATGACTTTAGAATGGGTTTTTTTGTATATGTGGCTGAAAGTTAGGCCGTATGTAATGTTTGTGTAGCTGCAGATGTAGAAGGAAGAGTTCTTGACTTTGTCTATATCTATCCTATTGTCTTTGCATTACCCTAAAAACTCCTCAAATAGAACATGTGTTTTATAGCTACTGTTGTAAGCCACGCTTGGCTCATTGTACTGGAAAGTTTCACACCCAGAGGGAAGGATACAATTACTGGTAAGGAAATGAATACTGTGACTTTCACTTTTACTAAAGTGAAAAAATAAGACTGGAAGATGATATCTTTAAAAAAAATCATAATTGCACCTGTAGGTAGATCAGATTTGAAGAATACAGGAAAGAAATGGAAACTTTTCAATGTGTTTTTTCAAATACTTTTGCAAAGGCTTTGCCATGCCCGCAGTTTTGAATTTGCCCTGTGATTTTATGTTGGGACGTCCTGGGTGGATAGGAAATAGAAGTGAGACTTTTAACCTTGAGAAATAGTGCAAAGAAAATAAAGAGATAGAAGTGATGAAGTTGTAGGGTCATTTACTTTCTTCTCAGAGGGAATAGGGAGACTTTTGAAAAAGTGGGGTTGATATTAAAGGGAAGAAAATTAGGGGGAAGGCAATACTGTCCTTCCTTGGAAATACTTAAGACAAGGAGACTCAGAGATGTTGCGTGTCCTCGCTTTCTCCAGATGATGGTAACAAGTTGGTGTCAGTAAGAGGCAGTGAGCTTGCTGCAGGGCTCCAGGCACAGAGGCTGGAAGAGCAGTCTGCAAGATAGACCTCAAGGGACAAAAAGACCTCCTCCTATTGCCTCTACAAATCAAATATCTTCCCCTCTTACTAGAGACAATATCAATCCAAAAGGGACCACATTAGTTAAAAAATGAGACTCAGTGTCTATAGATAAACTGAGCTTAATGAATTAGGCTAAGTATTTTTCTCCTCACTTCTGTATGCTGTGTGTGTGTGTGTGTGTGTGTGTGTGTGTGTGTGTGTGTCTCAAGAGACAGGACAGATCAGCTCAATTATAAATGAGATGCATGTCTTCAGCACATATAATTATAGTGAGTATATTTGCAGCCCTACATATACTTAACTATTACTAATATAAACTTTTAAACTTTTAACTACATCTTATTTTTGTCCTTGAAAGTTTCTCCCTCAAATTACTGGCTATTTAGAAGTAAATGATCTCTTATCATTTGCAAATACTTCTAACTATATGTTGGGCTTCTAAAAGACTTGAGATATAATGACAATCCCTGATCTTAATCCCTAGCAATAAAAGGAAATGACTTCTGCTAAGAAGAGGGAGAAGAGAAAGAGAAGCGGGAAGGGGAGGAGAAGGAAGGGTGGAAGAGGAGGAGATAGATGAGAAGGAAGGGAATATTGGGGTCCTGGTCTCGTCCCAATCTTCTAAAGGAGTGGAAGGGAACTGCTTAAATAAGAGACAGGTGGTTTGATTGTAGGGCTCCAGGAAGGTCAAAACCCTCTACTGGAATTCAGGATTCCCTGGGGGTTGAAACAAAGAATTTCTCCTAGCAGCCCCTATTTATTAGGTTTTCAAACGAAGGAAGGGGATACTTAGGCCAGTGGGGGAACTGGGCAGGACTTTGGGAGTCAGTGCAAAGACCTCTCCAAGTAGTAAATTTTGCCAATTAAGAGACCTGTCTTATTTCTAAGGTTGGTAGCTTTATTGCTCTGGAATAGGGGCTGTCACAGCCCATGTCCTTGGTTGCCTCACCTGTGGTTATCTTGACTTCAGAGTACTATGTAAATGATCTTTTCCAAGTCAGACAGTCAGAAGTCCCTGTCTTCATCAGCTTAACCCTGTACAGTCCTGGTCTCCAACAGGAGAAGAAAAAGAAAAGAAAGGCCAACTGACTCTGTAATCTGGGTACCTACTGCATACCTTCTGGCAAAAGAGCTGATAGTCATAATTCCTTCTGTCAAGGTCCATAACCCTACCATGTGCAAACACAAGTGCATTGCTTGGGCATGCACACATACACCCATAGACATAGATTACCAAGAAAAACTGTTGAATGAAGCAAAAAGGAATTTTAAACTAAAGTCAGTAAGGTGGTGGATCTCTTTAAAGGAACTGGTGGAGAAAGAAAGAAGAAAAATAAGGAAGGAAGGGAGGAAGGAAGGAAGGAAGAAGGAAGGAAGGAAGGAAGGAAGGAAGGACAAATAAAGAAAAAAAAAAAGAAAAGAAAGGAGGAAGGAAAGATAGATGGGAGGAAGGAATTGGTGCTGTCCCTAAAGGAATGTAGGAGAAGATGTTAATAGGATTCTAGGACCTTAGCTAGGCGTTTGTAAATCAAGGTGAGCTTGGCAGGGAACTAATATAGCAGGACAGCTTTTAATATTGTTAATAGCTTTGATCAGGAGGCTGGTGAGTTGAGACTCTTAAAGCAATCCTAGAGGATTAGTCTTCTAATCTTAGCAAATTAACTTCTTTAATTGGCTCATAGATTTATCTTTCAGAAACATGTACTTTCTAGTAAAACTAGTTAACCACAAAAAAGATAGTGTTACTGATTCTAGTATTGCTTAAGCCAGTATTATTGACTTAGGTTTTCCTTAATTTTTTTTTTTTTTTTGTACTGAGAATTGAACTCATGACCTTGCACTTACCAGGCAGGCACCGTGCTGCTAAGCTATATCCTTGGCCTTTACTGAAATAACTTTGGTTTTCTTTTTATGGTTCTGGGAATCAAATCAGGACCTCTTGCTTGCCAGGCAGGTGCTGTGCCACTGAGCTATAGCCCTGGCTTCCTTAAGATTAAAAAGGAATATTCAGAAAAAAGATAAAGTCATTATTTATGTTATAAAAGTAAACATGTTTAGGATTACCTTTTACTCATTTAGTCAGAAAAGCAGACAGTTGCTGTAACCAGTTCAAAGCAGAAACAGGAAAAGTACAAATACTTATGGAATGGAATCAAATTGTCCGGGGAGGCAAAACGAGTTTCTCCAGCAGAGGGAGAAGTCAATCTGAACACTACTGGATGAGACGGATGTGGTGGCTCATGCAAGTAATCATAGAATTGGGGATGCTGAGATAGGATCACAAGTCTGAGGCCACCTTGAGCACAGATTCTATCTTAACAGCATTAACCAAAAAACCAAAATGAAATCACAATAAAAAACAATGAAAACGCTCTCCTGACCTAGATGCGATTTGCAGTTCTATCAACTAGTTAGAAAAAAAAAAGAAAAAGAAAGAAAGAAAGAAAAGCCTAGAACCTAACAACTCAGAGGGATATACTATATGTGGACACTATACTTTCATATTAAAACATGCTGTTTACTTTATTAAGATTCTATTAGAATACTTTTCATTGAAACTCACTACATTTATCGTGCATCTATTGCCTCAACTTCAAATCTATATGAGTATCTTTACCAAGTGCCTTGATGAGAATGTTTCTACCACTCTTCTAGTCTCTATCAAAGAGGAAAACAAGATCAATCCGAAGTCCCATCCTTCTTATGAATGGATATTTCCACATCTGGTAGACATGAATTAAACTTTAAATAATTTATTATCAAAGTCCTAGTTTTACTGGCAAATCATGACAGTTTACTCACAGCCACAACGAGAAGGAAAAATGAAGATAGCCCTGGATTGGAACCAAATATACTGTGTAACACAGCAAATGTCTACAAGAAAATGTGTAGCTTGACTGACAGCCAAGATTCAGCTGAAAGAGCACCAGAAGTATCCACTGGGAACAGCAATTACACCAAGTCCACCCCAAATCACACAGCCAGTTAACCACAGAGCCTCATATTGAAATGCTGGCCTAATACCAAATGCATGTACTTTTCAACTCATCTCTCACATTCTTTTTCCTCTCTTGTTACAACCCTGATACCTTTTATACTAGCAAGAATATAGGCAGAGCTGAAAGATATATCCTAATAGTTTAATGTGGTTGCTTCTAGCAAAACTTCTAAGTTAGATCTCCTTCATCTCCAACAATAAGTCCATTGTTTGAGAATCTGGATGTATTTCAAATATTTGGATATTATCTATTCATATCAATTATAGAACCAGTCTATTTACCACTTGTGAAAGAAAAATTTACTGTATAATTAAAAAAATGATTTTATTCAGTCTATTGCAATAGAAGGAGTGTTGATCAATGATGATGCTTTTGAAGGAAAGGAGCCCAGGGTTTTACAGAGGCAGATAGACAAGGGAGTAATACAAATCATCTGTTAGTCAGTGAGAGTATGAAGGGAGAATGACATCCAGTACTATCCTGGGACACATAAAAGCAGAGTGATCTTCGTGATTAGTCATTTTGCAGAATACAGAAGGCTGAAGGAATGTTTAAATTAATAATGTTTCTGGGCCCATAGTCTCACATCAAATTAAACATTGTTGCTACTCATCGTTTTCTCTACCCTAAATTCTAGTGGAAAATATTCCCAAATACTACAGTTTTGGGTGCCCTGCTAGAGATATCATGGCCCTAATATGCTTTTCTCTAGGCTCCTCTTCTTTTTTTATTCTTAGAGAGGATAAAACAGAATAAAACCAATCAAAACAAACCAGTGTAAGAGATACAGGACTTCAAAACATTAAAAAATCAATGATAGTTACCATAATACTTTTTGATGTCTTCAAAATAGCTGCAGAAAACTTCAGACATAGTAAAAATCAAACAAAATAGAATAGAATAGAAACAATAAAAATGAAACAATGAGTGTTATAAAGGACTTCAAAAAAAGCCAATAGTAATTCCAAAATTGCTACCATAGTACATCTTGTTATCTTTAAAATAGCTGCTGCTCCCATCAGATTTGACATAATCAAACAAAACAAAAGAGAATAAAACCCAACCCAACATAACAATGGAAATAATATAGGACTTCCAAAAATAAGACCAAAAGGAACCAACAATGGCTGCAACCCTCAGAAGGAGATCTCCCCTAGATGTCACACTCTGTACCACTATCCTCTGAACCTATGATCAGACCATCAGCCCTAGACCTGCAATGTTAATGAAACCACAAAGCACCACAAGCATCCAATTGTCTTTCACCTCCATAGCTATCATTACAGCCTGTGTTTCTCCAGATAAACAGTGTGTGTGTGGAGGGGTGGTGAGGTGGAGGGGGTTGGTACTTCTTGTTTGTGAGCCCACATGCCAGAAGGGGCTGTGGTCTGTCTGTTCCAGTCTGGTGGCAGCCCATTCGTGGAGCTCATTCCCCAACTGGGTTTGCTTGCTGGTGTGGCCTTGTTTTCTCTACCCCGGTTTGTGAATGGCACTGACTCATGGGGAGATGCTGAGGTCTGTCTGTTCCTGTTCAGTGGCTGCCCATGCATGGCACTGGTTCCCAGATTGGGCTTGCTTGCTGGTGTGTCTTGTTTTCTCTACTCCTGGTCCACGAATGGCCTCTCCAGACTCTTCTTCTGGTCTCGTTCATCCTTAATTAGTCATCAGAGGCAGGCAATGTTCATTAAAAGAGGTCTTCTATCACAGCCTGGATGGATTTCCTTGTTGAGTAGACCAGGTCTTCATGATGCTATTACTTTCTAAAAACACCCCAGCTACTAGTACTTATATTTCATGGCCAAGTCAGAAATCACTTTCTTTTTAGATGTTCATACTTAACTCTCTGTCTCATTATTCTACTGTATTTTATAAACCTGTGCTTTTTTTATAACCTAAGTGATAAAAATTGGGACAGCAAATCCAAATGAGTGCCAGCTGTGATTCCAAAGTCTCACTAACTTTCATATTCCTATACTGTTCAACACCGAGGCAAAATAAAGAGGGAATGGAGGTCTACTTCCAGGTCTCCCTTACCTGAAGGGGTGCCATCTTTGAAGAGGAGGTGGCCTCCTATTAGACTACCACATTAAGTGGGACTTTGCTTTGAATTACATTTTCTACTTACATGAATTGTGTAGCGATGCCCAAAGAAGAATTCAAAATTATTCTCAGAACAAAAATGACTAGCATTTCATACTCTTAGAAAGATATTATTCTGAAGGATATCTGGAATTTTCAGTTGTTAACAATCAGAGAGATTGCCCCAACAACATATTTCTGTGATACTACCATAGATTCAGTTTCTACTAGATTTTCCAAGAGAAGAGGTATGATAGTACCACTGAGTCACGGGATACGTTTTGTTGCTAAAGAGAAAAAAACAGAGTTCATACTTGCTTACAGTAATAACTAATAACATATCAGAATAAAACATGATTTAGAATGGGCTTCAGGAGGAGTTTGATCAGAGCTCTCTTTCTTTCTTTCGTCTTTTTTTTTTCTCCTCATTTAATTGACCCTTGTTGAGGACTGGTCCTACTTATCTTTTTCTTAATATGTAGAAGTCATTGCAAGGAAAAGTAGTTCTAAATCAAAGAACACTGCTTCTAAGTGCATACAAAGGTATATATCTCATTTTCTTTTCTAAATAAAATATCATAACAGACTATTTTGCCTTAATTGGTAAATGCACACTCAACACAATGTGTTCTTTAAAACCTAGCACAAGTTGGGACAGCCTTTTGAATGAAAAATCAAATTCTTGATTACAGAGATGTTTATAAAATAAAGAAACACTTGGCAAGTGAATGAGTAAAGAAGAAAAGAAGCAGTTAAAGAAAAGATGCTCCACTCCTATCCCTGTTTTCACAATTTAAAAACTGTATTTAGGGGCTGGGGATACATCTCAGCAGCACAGCATCTGCCTGACAAGCCCAAGTTCATGAGTTCAATCCCAGGTACAAAAGAAACACAAAATACAAAACAAACAAACAAACAAACAAAAAAACCGAGCAAACCAAAAGACAGCAACAACAAAAAAGCATTTTTAAAGGAAATTTTAAATGTTTTATTGGTTTCAGATATGCGGGATCATTAAAAGGAACGTGAATCTTTGAAATCTGATGGGAGTGAACAAAGAGTGAGTTGAGTATTTCAAATCTTGTACAGTGGATACATAGAGAGACCTCAGACACATCAGTTCATCGTCCTGAGCCAGGTTGCACTTCTGAAATGACTGATGCCTTTTATGACAAATATCAGAACATCTTCAACGTTGCAAGGTGTGTAGAATTGTATTACAGCACAACTTTTACAGGAAAGTATGCTCTTTTTCATTGTACATTTCCTATACAAAACTGCCAAACAATGGAGAAAATGGCTTCACTGTCAATGGAGGTTGCTATGGGAAACGAGGACCTATGCTCAGTGAGGTGTCTGGGTTTTATCACTAGTTTAGAATTTCCTGTTGAAAAAGAGAATTACCATAATGAGCTCTTATACATGCAGCCAAGCTGAAGGAATGAGAACTGCATGCTGGTTACCTAGAGACCTCTCTGTACCTTAACAATCTTGTTTATGACTATACTCAGGTTTTCAGAGTCCAAATATTTCACTGTGTCTCAAAAGACCCGTTCTGGATATCAATTGTTGAGTGCCGAACTGCTGCAAATGTAATAGTTAAGGAGAAATGACTGTTTATTACTGTGCTCTTTGACAGTTCAAGGTGTCGATCTGGAGTGGTTAGTTAGTTCTTTCGTAGGGCCTAAGTTATTGTGAAGCTGTTTCTCTCATGTCCTGTGAAGCTTCAGATACATAAGGCCTAGAATGGCTGTGGTATCTCAGGAATCTCTCCCTGGGTTCCCCTCAGCACTCCCATCTTCAGGGTAGTTGATTGCTTATATCAAATCCCCAACCCTCAAGAATATATATATTGAGAGAGAGTTGTGAAGATGATTTCTGCCATCTATGACGCAGCATCATGAGACAGCATTATTGCTTCCATTGTATTTCATCACTCAGAACTGAGGTATTGAAGGTGACATTTAAGATACGAAAACTGATCTCCACTTGATGGCTAGTGTGGTTTGAATAATTTTGTCCCCTGCAAAATGAATGTGATGGAAACTTCACCCCATGCAACAGTGTTGGGAGGTGGGGCCTGATGTAGTATGTGGTGCAGGAAGGCTGCCCTCCAATCAATTTATTAATGTCGGAATACAAAAGGTTTATGGGAACGGGTTTGCTCTCTTCTGGTCTCCTGCCTCTTGTGGACTGAAAGTTCCTCTTCCCTGGAGTAGGTGCCATGCAAGGGGTGATCTGGGAAACAGCATGCAGCCCTTATCAGACAACTGAACTGGGCAATGCTTTGATATTTGTGAGAATTAATTTCTGCTCTTTATGAATTACCCAGTCTCAGATATTCTGCGAGAGCCACACAAAATAGACTGCGAAATCTGGAATATCAAATAATTGTGAGTGTATTTTAAAATACTTATTCATTCACGAGGAATTCATTACTTTGACTCTGGTTGGCTTTTTGAGAGTATCACATCCAATGCAAAACAATTGCTGGAGGTAGAGAAAGCTTCAGCCATGAACAGTTCCTTATTTAACTAGGAATTAGCATACTAATTTATGAGAATTAAGCACCCGGAACATTTGGGAAGTGGGGATAAAAAAAAAAAAACCCTGTGGAAATGAAGAGAGAGGGCTACCAGAGTAAATAAGAGGAAATAAAGAGCCTGCTTCTGGCCCAGCTGCTGAAAGACAAACTAAGCAGAGAGTTGACGCGGCTTCCTAAGCCAGCACCTGTTGTGTAAGGTGGGCTGAAAGGTCACTGCCCTCCCGTGGCATCTGTCTCATCATTAGTAAAATATGTTATTGAACTAGGTAATTTCTAACTCTCCTTCTGGCTCTGACATTTTGTAATCTCATCATTATTGCTTTAAAAGCTGAACCATTTCCTTCATATGCGAGAAATGAAAAGTCTTAACCCTCGGTTGTCAGTATCGCCTGTGCCAATGTTTAATGGGTTGAGATGAATTACTGACAGTGAAAGGCACCACAGTCAAGAATGTCAGCAGGAGTGACAGTGACTTCTTCCTCAGGTGACAATGGGAAGTAGCAGCGGGCATAGTTTTTTTTTCTTTAACAATTCAGATGAGACCGAAAGGAGAAATGCTTCTATTGGTTTTCTTCACTGAAAAAAATTAGCCAGATTGCTTTCCTTCAGTGTTCAAATGCTGCCTGGCAGCTTGATCATAGTGAAGACAGAAGCATAACTGAATAGTCAGTACTTTCATCAGGAAAGGGAGGACTCCCTGATTTAATAACCTATTGTTCCTATGTGTGCCCCTTTGTGAATTTTTGGATACAAAAAGTGTGGAAAAAACTTGTATTTCATTGCAAAATTATGCAATATATTCAGCACACCCTTTTGGACAGTCTTGCTTTAAAGCCTGTACCTTGTCTTTGAGCTATTTTCCACCTTTTCATAAATTGCAGATAACTGTTAGGTATGCAAACTGTCTTGTCAAGCAGAATTTCTATAGATTCCTCTCCCCTCTGTGGAAAAGTTCTTGTGTCTCCACTCACAGTTTTGTTCTTTTACTCTTACATGTTTGTACAATTTGAAGTTTCCTTTGAGTCAGTTCCTTTATATCATATGAATTTCATGAAATCTTCAATATATGTTCATTCTTATACATGAGTCCTGATTTTGCTATTTCCTTAAAATTGTCTTTTTAGATAATGTTAAACCTGGACTTGATTTAAGATAATCATTGGGGAGAGATTTAAAATGTTTTCCACTAGGAATGAAAAAGATTTTGGAGATCAGGGGGTTGGCAGCTTTCAAAAAGAAGAAAACAAGCAACCCTAGAAACTTGGAAAGTAGTGGAGATTCCAAATACTATGGCTACCACGAGGTCAAGAGAGGGAAGAGAGGAAGAGGGTGAGGGAGTAGGAATCATGGCTGAGGAATAGACTATAAGTCAGGTATTTTACAGGGAAAAGGGAGTTGAAGAACTTTAAAAATATTTGGGTATACTGTTAAATTACATTTATCCATATTTTTCTCCCCTAATGGTGCTTTTCTGTTTCCTCAAGACTTTGGCCATAAACAATTGTACCCAAAGCTTGGCAGTCATCACTAACACACAGAGGAATGAAGCACAAAGTTACTGTTTTTCACGTCAGAAGCAATTTGATTATAGTGACTGAGCCATATGGCAGAAAGGATACAGGTTGGAATAAAGAAGGGAAGAAATCTAGAAAATCAGAAATCCTCTTGCCTTCAAAACTTATGAAATATTAAGGAGGCTTCAGCTAGTACAAAGTACATGACTTAGGGTCATTCCATGGTAATAGTGAAGAAAACAGTGACCTTAGAAGGTTACAGGATGTGTTGATATGAAGTGATTTAACATTTAGTTTACTGGAATAGCAGATTTTCAGTTTCAGTATGACACTTCAGACAATATTTCCTCAGTGAACCATTAGAAAGTGTTGGAAAGTTACCTTTTAAGGTCTGCTTGAAGATATAAAACAGTTGTAAAGAGTGACTGAGCTGAGATGTAGGACATGTTGAGATGCAGAAAAATAAATATGGAGCTGAAAACTCCCTAGCTCCTGAGACAGCAGATGATCCCAGGAAAGAAATGAACACAGCACATGTAATAGTCTCTCAGGGCCAGGATGCCAAATAAGTGGGGCAAATCTAAAAAGGTTATGTGCTAGTACCCAGACTAACATGGGAGCCAGCCAGCTTCACATTGCAGTTCAAGTTTGGGTGACTTGGAGGCCCAAGATAATTCAGTTTTGTTTTGTTTTGTTTTTACAGCACTGGGAATCAAATCCGGGGTCTTGTCCATGCTATCCAAGCTCTCCACAACTGAACTTCATGCTTCACCATCAGTATTTGAAATGGGATCAGGGTAATTATGTTGTCGGTGGCCCCAGGCATCAAGCAGGAACAAAAGACATTCTCTCCAAAAGAAGATCATCATTCAGTACCTCCAAAATTTTTTGAAAACTAATTTCTATAATATAGTTTCTTAGCAAACTAACAAAAAAGACTTCCCTAATCTCATAAATGTCATCTACAAAAAATACACAACAAAAAGACTATAGGAAAAAGAAAGTTGCAGAAAATGGTATAAGTTTATATTAGTCATATATGAATTATTTGCAATTTATACTAATAAGTTATATATGAATTATTTGAAGTTTAATTAATAAGGCTTCATTATTCTCATATGATCAAACATCTGGAAGTAGGCAGATATTGGTCTTGGGTCAGTGGCCCAAAGAATTTAGAACCAGTTCCTCTGTTCCTTGGAAGAAGATAATGGTCACACAACGATTGGAAACACAGATTCTACCCTTGTTTCAAATTCTGACTCTGCTATTTCTAATCCATGTAATTTAGACAAGCCATTTATCTATGAAATAGTTCCTATCCTGAAGATAATTCCTATGATTAAAATGTGAAAGCACTCAAAATAGTACCTGGCATTAACATTAGCTACTACTATGGGTGGAACTGTGTTCCTTTAAAATTTCTATCTTGAATCTCTGACCTTTCCAATAAAATGCATTCAGAGATGGGACCCTTGGGAGATAATTAGATTTCAACATGACCATAAGGGTTAAGGTCCACCTAGTGGGATTAGTGCTGTTACAAGAAGAGAGAGTTTTTCCTCCATCTGTCTGTCTGCCTGTATGTTCCTTTCAATTATTTTTGGCATGAGAGAACCCAATGAAAATGTTACCCTCTGTAAGCCAGGAAAAGGGGCCTCACCAGGAATGCAGTTTCTGGCTCCTTACCTTGGGTTTCTTACCTCCAAGACCATAGATAACTGTCTGCTCTTTAAAGTCCACAGTCCATGGTATTGTTAGAGAAGCCCAAGTTCAGTCATTCATTGTATTTTTTAAAATTTTGGTCATTAATGTAGATGTAATTATATCTGTATTCCAGATTAGGAAAGGGCAAAGAAAAAGGGTTATGTGAGTTGTCTCTCAGTTTCCTTGGAAAACTAATGCTTTCCCAGACGTCTCATATAACAAACAAACACTTCTACATCTTTTTGGGCAAAACTGAGCCTAGTTCTGAACCAAACACTGCACAGAGGAAGGTGAGTAACACTAATTCATTCTTAGGGAAGGAGTAGGGAATTTAGGTCAAGATTTGGTTAGCAAAGCTGTGGTAGTTAGAGCACAGAGCAGACAAATGGTAATCTGCCATGTTTGCTGCATGTCTATCTTTGCCCTATAAGGAAAACTTTGGGGACAATTGTTTATGCATCATTATCTTCATGGTTATCTGATTCTGATTCTATGGGAGCTACTACACAACTCTATAAATAATAAATAACTGATAACAATGCAAAGTTTTTATGTCTCTAGACATGTAAATAAATTCTGCACATTGGCATGTTTTCTCTTTGAAATAAACAGTTTGCTTCCAATTTACTCATTTCAGCATTCCTGAAACATACAGCTGTCTGTTTTTTAGATTCACCTTTGAAATGATTGCAACACCATGCTAGCCTTTTATTATGTCTTCAATTAAAATCTTTAAAACTTTGATCTTTTCATAACTGTATGGTGATGAGTTTATAGAAAATTATACTTAAAAACCAGAAAGTACTCAATATTTCAAGCACTGTGGTTTGTTTGCCTGTTTATATTTAATCTTAGATAAAAACACCATACCTAAAACATATCAGTAGTTCAATAACTATTTAATTAATAGATAAATGGATGAATGAATGTGTGGTTCTCACTCTCCAAATATCTACAAAGATTCATTGCTAAATTAGTAATTGTTAAATGATTATATTTGATGAGAACAGTTTAGTAATATGCATTCCTTTCCTCATTTTGACTTATCATCTGCAAATAATATACTGTGTAAATCTCTTCAGAAAGAGAAACTCTTCCCAAAACTATTAATGCGTTTATTATCTGAGATAAGTTAATTTCTATGTGATTTTTAGCTTATGAAATAACTTATAAGTTTCAGAAAAGTTAATGTGCTATGTGGAAAGAATAAGCCTTGTTGCTGTTGACTTGATTATTGACTTTCTTTTTTTTAATAAAAGAAATGCATGAGTATTTTAGCCAAATTTAGAAAACTGTATAAAGGTAAATTTAATAATGTCTTTTCTCAAGCCCCACAAACTCATATTACCAGGTTTAGAAATTTAATCTATACTTTGCATGCTTTTCCCTAGAGAATAGGTGCAGGATTTTTGGTTAAAACATTTATGTTTTTGGATGTGTAATTTTCATAAAGTTTATTAGTTTACCTGAACATTAGTCTTCTTGTTTGTAAAAGGAAGTCAAGAACTGACCTGACAAGGTTTATACTAGGATAACATAAATATTACATCTGAGTAAAAGTTACACAGCATAGTATCCAGGTCAGTTGTACAAGCAACAAAAACTATCCCTCAGCAAAATGTTCAGGCTTAAACTACTTGATAATTGCAAGTAGTCTTTTATTTTGAGCCTTTTTAGAGTCATAGCTATTGTTTTACATTATAAAACTACCTTAGAAGAGAGAGAGAGATTGAAGACATAGACAATGGCAGGACCATAAGTGACCCACAGCCTCAGCAGCACACCCTCAGGAACAACAAACATGGAAACTGAGTTCGTGCTGTCCAACAAATCCTCTACAGCACGGTGAGCATTTGCTCAATGACTGACAGCTTTCCTATGTATGGCTCCACTTTCCAATTGAGGACCAACAAAACAGAGTACAATACAGTCTTCAGATGAATCACATATGATGCTCCACATCTTGTCAGCTGGTGTCAGTGTTTTTCCTAACCAGAAATATCCTAAGACTTCCTTGTTTATCCTTGTATAGCTTCCCCACTCCCCTACCACCTGCTTTTGAGGCAACTTATGGTGGCTGACTCCTTCGTGACAGTAAGCTTGGGATAAATTATTGTCTATTCTAACTGTGGTGGTCTTTGCTTATTTCCTCAAGGTGTGTATCTTTGGATGTGAGCACCCAAGAAAGAGAGAAAATAATGTGATTTTCAGAACTTTGTGTCTTTCAAATATAAAGGAATAATTACCAAATTTTTCCCAGGGGCTGATATCACAGCAAGATGAAAAAGAAAAAAACAAAAAAAAAAAAACAGGTTTGGAGAAAGGGAAGCAAACCTTGCCAGCAGTTGGAAAATAATCTGGAGAAGAGGAATGCTTTTTCCGATAAGGTAAATTCCACTATGTCACTATTCCTCAATAAATGTAAATCAGAACCATCAGTGACAATGAGAAATGATATAGCTGGGCATGGTGGTGCACGCCTTTAATCCCAGCACTCAGGAGACTGAGGTAGGAGGAGCATTGTGGATTCGAGGCCGGTTTGGGCTACAACGTGAGCACAAGGCCAACCTGAGCTATATAGTGCGACCCTGCCTCAAAAAACTAGGGCCAGGAGTTTGGCTCAGTGGCTTAAGCACCTGTCAGGGTGTGAGTTCAATCCCTGGTGCTGCAAAAAATTAAAAAAAAAAAGCGATTCTATATCTCTAAACAATAGATGTGTGAAACAAAACAGCCAGTGCAACAAAATTCTTGACCCTAAGCCACTGTTAGAAGTACACTCATCGGCCTTAACTGAGATGGTAGAATTTCAGCTTCCCCACAGTGTAAAAAGTTTGCTTTACAGAAAAAAGAAATAGGTTGATAACAAGGTAAAACATTTTGAAATTTTTCCAAGAAACTTCAGCTAAGCTCCTCATGTTTCTAAACTCTTTACTCAAGGATCAAAGCAAAATGATAATTAAGTGAGTCACTCGCAGGTGACCCGATAAAATAGACACTGTTCAAAGGTAATATTAAAAGAAAGATAAAAGAGACAGATTGATTGAACACATGTTAAAAGTTTTATTTTACTCATGATCGGAGAGAATAAGGTAGAGGTATAACCTGTTCAAAGTAAAAATCAAATATCACAGATTCATATGAATAAAAGAAATTTGAGATTAGTTGTAAATGGAACAAAACTAATTTTTCTATGGGTAGAACAGGAATGGATGAGAAATAAGTCAAATCACTACCTGACAGAAATGTGTGCAATATACATAAATAAATATATAATATATGTTCATGTGTATATACTTAAATTCAATAGAGTTAGACTCTGGTAACTCAGATGGTATGCTAGAGACAATGCAGAGTTTTCTATTGAGAGAAAAATTATTCTACAATATGCAATTTCAAGAGAGTGAAATATAGAGGCTAATTAGAAGCAGAAATCCAACAGTCCCTGGAAAGTCACAGAATAACATGAGGTCGACTTCCATTTCACAGCTCGGGTGCTTGTGTGAAAATAACTAAGAATATTTAAGCACTGCCAACTGTAATATGCCACTTAGACCTGGGTGAGAGGACTGCATTCCAACACCAGGTACCTAAAACTGAATCTACCTTCTACCATTCATCTTATCGCTGCATCCCTGTCCCAAGTGTGCTGTTTACTTTTTATACTGGAGGCTCTGAAACTTCCCTTCAGTGATCCTGGGTCACTCTTCATGTGCTGAGCTGTGTTTTCTGTGCTGAAGATTCAGGGGTGACAATACTTAGCATTTTCTCATATGATACCAGCTACTCCTCTACGTTTCTCTCAAGCTGTGCTGCAAAATATTTTTAAAATACGTTGAGATCCCTGGGGGAGAAAGCACTGCAGCGATATGCTTATATTAATGTCTAATTTTCACACTGCTTGTTCTTTGATTTTAAAAGTGTTTGTTTACTGGCTCAGAAGCAAGCAGCTCACACAACATTCAAACGTATTCCAAGCTCCACATGCAAGAACTTTAGGTTAGTGGATCAAAAGAAGGGTTACCTTGCTGGGTGTGGTGGCATTCACCTGTAATCCCAGCATTGGGGAAGCTGAAGCAGGAAAGTCACTGTGAGCTCTAGGCCAGCCAGGAGCTACACAGTGAGTTCAAGGTCAGCCTACATGGTGAGACCCTGTCTCAAACAAAACAGAACAAAACAAAATAAAAGGGTTATCTGTGGGGACAGGTTGAAGGAACAGGGTGTAAATAAAAGCTTTGTTCCTGAAAATCTTATATTTGAGCAAAATCAGATTTAATAGAGTATAAAAGGACACCTCTAACGAACTCTATGCTGCTGGCCGAGAACAGGTTTGGGTTCCTGGTGAAGTATCCCCAGGAAAGGTACCATTTCTGGGGCAGGATAAAGAGAGATTTCATGCTGCCACAATAAGAAAAAGGCTTAGTAAGCAGGCATCACCAGCAACAGGAATAGCAGAGGGTCAAGAGGCATCATGAATAAGAAATCAGTGATCACTCAAAGATGGGGTCACTTTGGAATTACAGATGTCTTAGAAGTACGCTGTGACTACTTCAAAGAAAACAACCTGAATACTAATGTGTATCGATTCCTGGTTCCTTTCCAGCAGTGTCAATTCCAAATGGCTGTGTTAGCTTTCTTCCACAGGCAGGACTTGAAAGAATCCTCAGAAACAGAGAGAGTTTTCAAACGGTGTTGGAGGTTACCGAACTTCAGAAGGTGAATCACATCTCTAAGAAACTGTGAAACAAAAAAGAAACATTTCAGATTGAACTACAAAACACAGGACTCTCTGGTGTTTCTAAAATGGATTTTTTTAAAGTAAATTGAATGTTTTTGTCAGGTGCTTTGGATTTCTGTGAAGGTGGAAAGTTGGAGTCAGTCTGGGCGATCCAGCGACAGCAGAAGGAGATGGAGCCCTGCTTCTACAGAGCAATGAGGTGTAATTTTGCCAAGTCGTGAGACTTACTGACCTGGAAGTTTGGACCTCTGTTACCATGATTTTATCTAGATGTCCTACAAGAGCCTCAGGTACTGACAGTGGTACTTTTGGGGTTTAGTGCTGACTTGCTATTAGGAAGTGGGATCTGGTCAGAAAAGGTGGGTCACTAGGGTTGTGACCTGGAAAGGCATTACTTCTCCACTGTCCCCCACTTGCTCTCTGCTCCCTGGTGGTCTCCACCATGCTTCTCCATCTTGCTGTCCTGCTGTGGAGCTGACAAACTATAGACTGAACCAGGGCTGGGAGTATGGCTCAGTGGCTTAAGCGCTTGCTTTGGTAGGTGCGAGGTTGTGAGTTCGATCCCCGGTGCCGCAAAGCAAAAAAAGAACCGTGAAGAAAGCTTTTCTCTGGCCAGAGATAGAGCTCAGTGGCACAGCGCCCCCTGGCAAGCACAAGGTCCTGAATTAAAGTCCTGATACAATTTAAAAAAAAAAAAAAAAAGTGTTTTGTCTTTTAAATTAAAAGGGCATTAAGTATTTTGTCCCAGCAAAAAGGAAGACAACTAAGATCCCTATCCTGAGGACCAGAAGAGAAACATTCACAAGGGAACAAACTTTGGCCAGGGCCCAGTCTCTCCTTCTGTTTGTGTGTGTTGTGTGTGTGTGTGTGTGTGTGTGTGTGTAAGAGTTTGGTAGAAAGCTTAGTAAGCATGCTTACTATGTTGGTTTGAGCAGTTTAAGTATCCAGAAGAGAATTAGTCTCCAGTGCGCCTCACGAAAGTATTCCGATGATACCAACTAAAATCCATTTTGAACAAATCATTCACAGAGCATGAATCTTTATATACCCAATGAAATTTTGTGCCCTCTCTTTTAGTTGGACACTTTAAGGCGTCATAAGACTATGACAACCAACTGCTGTTTGCCTTTATAGGGCCCTCCTCCTCAGTTCCAATTTTGTTACTAATTTATTTTATATATACCCCAGTCCTGTGAAAAGTCAACCTATCTCTTACCCACAGATAGATCTTATCATTCCTACCACAAATAATGATGGAAGGAGAAGGGAAATTCATAGATAAACTTTGTAGATACACTGTCTTCACTATTGCTGATTTATTGGAATCAATAAAAGTATTTGCTCATCTTAAGCTGACTTTGTTAGTGCTAAAAATAAAAGAGGAAAACCATCAAATAGAGTAGAAACTTGGAAATAACGTAGTAAGGCAGGATATGGATGAAATAGAAAATAAATAAAACATATTAGACAAAATATTAAAACCAAAAGTTGGTACTTTGGAATAATCAATAGATGAATTTCTAACAAGGTTGAATTAGAATAAAATAAAAAAGTAAATTATCAGTATTAAAAATGAAAGAGGAGATTTCATTTGCTTGTTTTCAGGATACTGAGTTATCCCTTTTGAGTGGACAGTGTGAAGACTGGACGTGAGTTAGTTATCCACTTTGCTCCCCTGTGCACACCCTCTCCTCACTGTTTTTCTGGTTGATTAAATTTTAGCAACAGGTGGAGCCACTTTACCACTGGGTAAGTGCTAAAAGGACAATTGCACCAATAGGGCTTCTGTCTCATCATGAAACCAGGGAAGGTAAGCACCAAAATAGCTTTTGATGACACCAAGCAAAAACTTCAGCCCAACCAGTTTGGGATAAAGAGATTTTTATTTTTTCATATGGCTCAACTCAGTAAGCACAGGTCCCTTCTCTAGGATAAGGGGCAAAAGTACTTGTATTGCACTCCCAGGTGTGATCAAAACATACAGGGAAAGTTTAGATTTTTAAAATATTATCTTAAAAGAAGCATTGCCACTAATTCCCCTCAAAACTCTCCCCCCCCCCCAACTTTGAGCGCACTTAAATAGTTCTTGCCATTTTCTCAAGCAGTTTACAGTTCGTGGTTAGGGCAATTTCTGTCAAATAAAAATATTGTAGCGGTATCCTCATCTGTCGTATGCATTGGATGTGGCACTATGGGACTTCTGGCTCTTCTCCAAATTTAAAATGATCATAACAGTAAAGGATTTGAACCCGGGCATCCAGGACAGCACAACAAATGACACTAATGAAAAAGGACTTTCAGAACTGCTTCTGAAAGTGGCAAGAATGCTGGGATAAGTGTGTGCTAAGGAAGGGGGAGTATGTTGAGGGGGATTAAAGACATCATATCTTTTACAGTAATAAATAAAAAAAATTATGTATTCACTATACTCTTCAATCATAGCATGTATTTAATCTAGGCCAAAATGCCATTCATTATAAGATATACAACTGCTACACCTTGGGAAAAATAATTACTACTTAACCCACATATTAAAAATCTTAATATACAATACACCCATATTCATACTATTACCTATAATTTTCTTCTTTATTAACAAGCTTTGTATTTGGATTCAAAATTATGATATGATCCTAGTGACACACTGTTTCGCATAAACTATTTTTATGATCCTTGTTAATTCTCTTTAAATTTGAGACTTGCTGAAAACACAAAGTTTTCACCTGCATTTAAGAGTTTGATAAGCTTGAAGTTTTTTGTTTCTAATAAATTGTATATCTGCTGATATTTAACCAAAGATTTTGACAGAAAAATGCCTATAGTTGAGGGACAGACTGACATTTATAGACAATCCGTCAGTTACAACCACTTTTCCTACTTGAAATCCTTGAAAATCCTGTGGTGTAATCGAGGGCATTCAGCGGGTCATGATGTCTTTGATTATTTATTTTTTACTTTTTAAAATTTTACTAGCATATGTTTGCGGTACATGCATTTTGCAGTCATCCTTGGGGCATGGGTATATGCACATATTACAACTTATTTCTTATTTTAATCCCTTTCCTTCCTTCTAATTCTCTTATCCAGATTTTCATTTTAGTTGATATTATTAATCTTAGCTCATGTTATGGCATGTAATGTTTACACGCACTGAGGCTGTGGGGTTCCTTACACGACATATCCTTATTCTATTTATTTCCTTTTCCCCCTTCCTCCCACTTTGTCCGTGTTCCCTTGGATTCCTTCCCTATTGAAAGAGATCCACCCCCCCATCCCCTTCTATCCATCCTTTATACTCTCTTAGGTTGCATTTTACCTTACTAAAATGACAGACACTAAACAGTTTGTGTATCTGATTTATGTCACTCAGCATTACATTTTCCAAGTGTATTTAATTTCTTACAGTTGTCTCAAATTTGTCCTTCTTTGTAGCTGAGTAGCATTTCGCTGTGTATATAGATACCACATTTTCTTTGTTCAATCATCTGTTGATGGGTATGCAGCCCTGCTTCCAGGTTGTAGCCATTACAAATTGTGCTGGTGTAAACGCTGGTATGCATGTTTCACTGTAGTATGATGTCTTATGTTCTTTGAAGAAGATACCTAGAAGGAAAATATCTGGACCATATGGAATTTCTACATTCAGTTCTTTGAGAAATCTCCATGTTTATTTCCATAATGGTTGTACTTGTTTACATTCCCACAATGTAGTAGGGCTCTTTATTCACTCCAGGCTTGCCAGCTTTTGTTATTGTTTGATTTCTTAATGATGGCCATTCTTTGTGTAGTAAACTGAAATCTTAGCATTGCTTTAATTTCCATTTCTCTAATAGCCAGAGGAGATGTTGAACACTTTTTCATATGTTTATTGGCCATTCATACTTCTTCCTTTGTGAAGAGTCTGTTCGCTTCTCTTGCCCATTTCTTGATCCACCATCCACAGACAAAATGAAATCAGGTTTCTGATTATTAGAGGGCAGCCTTCTTTGAAGCCATGATCTTTTCAATACAATGATTCTAGTGTAATCTTTCAAATACATTTTAAATGATAACTAAAATGCATAATGAGTTAAAATGTGCTACAAATTCATGTGGCTCAATAATATTGAAGAGAAAACTTCCATCTGTGCTTAAATTTATGCCTATGCAGCCAAAGATTACTACGTCTCAGTTCTTCAGTAAAAAAAATTCTTGGGTATATAATACATGCAAAAATCAAGCACTTAAAAATAAGTACCTAAGAGTAAGGAATACATGAACATTCAATGTTAAATTTTCCTTTTTTACTGATCCTTCCGTTGTCAAGGAATTTATGAGCAGGTGCATAGAGATAGAATGGAACATTTCTAAGTCCTCTGGACATAACACCATATGTAGACACTCTCATTTACCATTGTTTTCAACAATAAACTATGAAATCTATCAGAGAAAAAGCCTTACATTTGCATATGCTTTATTCTTCTATGTTCTTTCAGGTTTCAAGAACTAAGAGGTTGTATTTTACAAAGATACTTGGAAATACGGGAAATCTGTGGTGGATATTTATTGGATTTTCAAACCAGAACCCTTTCCCTCTGAAATTCCTTCCTTTTCTAGCCACATAGAATGAAAACAGTTGTTTTCACACACCTCTTCTTCAAGTCCTGGAAATTCAGGATAGACACCATGAACGGTCAGGTTGTTCCTGGTGGTCAGAATATAACATGGAAACTGGACCCTATTGTGTTGTAAGCCATGATGGGAAAAGAAACTGGTCTATTGCTTCTTTTTAGAAATAAGTGTCCTGCAAGAGGATTTAGGCAGAGGTCCTCGGACAGGAGAACAGGAACACTCTGACACCAGAGGGCCTGGGCTTAGGTCATTGCTTGTACCACACAATTTTCTTCTTAGTGATTATGTGAGGAAAGCTCAGATGTTTATGATAAAATGTTTCTCGCTTGAGCTAGTCAACCTGGATTATTGCTTGTAATACAGGAGAACTCAGAGACTCTCACATAAAAGTGAATCAGTTTTAGTTCAGGATGCAATAAAAATTTTGGCACTCCTATGCAAAGCAGGATGCTCATCTCTTCTGAAGAAAATACATCTCATTTCCTATTGTATTACATTTTCTATATTTTAAAATGATTTCTATGATACTTGTTTGAAGAAAGAGTGAATGGACTGATGAATTTTTGTGTATATTTTTCTTGCTTTGGCTACTTTTAGAAATCTCTTATATTCTGATTCACAAAGAGGAAATATCTCTTCCTGGGTTGGGGACTGTTATATTTAGTGTCAGAAGATCTCACAGCAGTTCGCTTCATCTTCAGTAAATCCCTCAGTACTTCTCTCTAGCCTAATGTGCTACTGCTGCAGTTGTAAGACACTGTGGCATGATGTATGGAAACCTCAGATAATAATCCACCTGTAGCAGCTTTGCTCAGACCTGAATATATTGTGAGCAGTGATGCTGGGTTTTTTACACTTCCAGACAGATGTTGTTGTTTGTACTGTTTCATAGGAAATTCATCTGATGCTTTTTTTATGACCATGCATGTACAAGTAGCATGCATTTCCTGTTTTCTTTCACTGAAGACCAATTCTCATGCCCAAAAATGGAAGGAAATAATTCCAAGAGAACACAATCCCATATAATCAAATAGCTTCTTTTTTTGTGGGAATAACAGTGACCACAACTAACATTTATTAAATTCTCCTCTATTTCAGACATGTTGCCACCACAGGCATCATTCAGTATCTGGAGAATTTATGAATACGGAAGTACTTAGGTCAGTTACAATTTTCATGCTCTAGACATGAAAGGATGTAATAGGATTGCAAATTCTGTATTTTATTAAAAATGAAACAAAGCAAAACAAAATAAGTCAAAATTTGCTACCTATTTTCATTACTCATACATACAAAACATTCTAATAATTCTACTTTTAAAAATATATAAAAATACATAATTTCAAGTGACATTGTTAATTGTGTAAATCTGTCTTTACAAGAGTCACTAAATTCCTTGTTTTTCTCCTCTGAGTGCTGCCAGTAAGGATGTGAGGTGGGCTGCCATACGGTACATGGAACAACTGCTTCAGAATTGCTGTGACATAATGCTCAAGATTTGTAGACATAGAAAGAAAACCTACAGGGATTTTAATTATAACATCAGTAGTCACTTCTTCCTAACTTAGCTGATTGTGGCCTCCTTCATGATAAGAGGATCCACTGTTAGAAATTATGATCTGACAGCTGTTATCATCCATTTCTCTGACACTGAATAAAAGTCGTATAATGAAGAAGTTGCAGGTGTGTTCACTTGCAGAGGAAACTGCAAATGTTTCAGACATAACAAGTGCCTTATTTTAATCATCTCCCAGAAACCTCTCACAAATATTCTCTGTATTAGTTTTTCCTGGGACAGCCCCTATCCCCTGCCAATAATAGCTTTCATTTTCTTAACCTTGAAGGCAATAGAATTCAGTGTTACCCATGGAACACTGTATTTAGGTTGGCAGTTCTTGGTTTTAGCACAGCTGTCTTCGTGGACAGTCCCCAGCTTTTAACCAAAATTGATATGAAAAATAGCATCATGTCATGCTTAATGAGGCAGAAGGAGCAAGAGGATACGACGGTGTCTGCAACAGTACAGTGTCTCTGTGCAGTAGCTCATATGGCCAAACAAGTATGTGAAAGACAACTTAAGAACATCCTAAATGTTAAAACTAATTTTTTGGTGCAAGTGTACTTGAGCCTGAGCAAGATGAGTGGGCACATTTGTAAGTTCGGTGCAGAGAGAATGGCAAAAGATGCAGAAATGGCTTGGAACTATTAACTTCATTCCAAGATTGGCAAGATACACTCAAAACTCAAGAAAACTGAGTCGACAGGAAAGAGTTTATAGAGATGATGCAAGACAGCCGGGATTCATAGGAGGCTTGGTATTACAGTAAAACAGAGATAAGAGTTGACACACAACACTTACAGAGCCCCAAGTAACAGAGAAATGTACCTAACTTGGGCTCCTCCCAAGCCGCCTCAGGTAGGTCAGCAGAAGCTAAGCTTGAATAAAATGCAATCTCTTATAACTTAGGACTTGCGTTTTTAAGAAACTTCACATTGTTCCAGCTAAGAGATGACTCTAAGAATTTTACTGTTCTCACATATCCATGTCATTCTCTTATATTTCAGAACTCAAAATCTTCTAATAATTATGCATTTTAATTGAAATATCCTTATTAATTCAATGGTGCATCATTGTCAATTGCTTTTTACAATGATGGTGCTGTGGACAGAGGAAATTATGCTCCAGAATTTCACTTACAATTGTAAAGATGCTTTCTAATTAATATCTCTGAGCTGAGATCTCATTATTTCCAGGACTAGGGACAGAAGCCTCAAGATTAAATGTCATGATTTCAGCAGAGATGGAGTTAGAGCCATCCAAAGAGAACACATTTGAAAAATTGGTACAGATTTCTTTAATCCCTTTTTCTTAATTAAAAAAAAAACCTTATTGTCAGCAACTTTGTTGGTAGAGATGATTTGTAAACAGAGTTTTGTGCTTTATACTCTGTTTTTAAGAGTAATGTTGATACCTTAGCTCAAATAGATTAACAAGCCTCTTTCTCAGATGTTGGCAAGAAAAAAGATAAAAGCCTAGTCATTTTGTTCTCTTCAAAAGAAAACCAACTGAATGAACCAAAGCCTAAAAAGAGAGTAGTGCATCATTAATCAACCTGTGAGAGTTCTGTGACAAACTTTATCAGATTCATGACATATGTATCAAACAAAAAGAACCCGGGTGTGGAGAATTCTTTGTGTCAAGCACATTGGTAAAATTTGAAGATAAAATGAAAAGCAGAAAAATGTCAGAAGTCAACCCATCTTTTTAAAGATAAGTACAGGGGTAAATACACACTGAAATCTCTGTTTTGATAATTTTATTTTACTTTTACATTAAAAAATTGAAGCACAAAGGCAGAGAAAATAATAAACCCTATGTGATCATTGACTAACTTGAACAATATCTAACTGTAGAGGAAGCAAGTAAAGCAGATTTAGAGATGTGCTATGTCCTCGATGGTGATTCAATCCTTACATAAAATTTACCTAGCTTTTGCATCTTTATTACTATAAACAAAACTCTTACTGGTAAATCCATTTTGATTTCTTCAGTTTCAGAGTCTTACATGACACATGACAGAGCAGGACGGAGAAATTAACAACCAGCTGAGATCCAGGTTTGGCAGTTCAGACAACCCTGCAACACAAAGTTAGAGAGTTGAGGAAATTTCAGTCTTTGGTTTCCCAGAAAAGTAACTTGTTCTCATCAAAGCAAGGGAAACTCTAAGGTAGTCCTATACTTTCAATGTAGGGAGAACACATAGCCCTCAGACAGATGGTATTTCAAATTTGGCAAGGGCTAAGAGAGAACTTACCCAAACTAGAGTTACCAGCTGTCAGCTGCTGTCTCTGCCAGTTCACTCTGTATACTGTTACCACCTCCCACATCTAAGCAATGCAAGAGCTAACAGATTACAAACTACCAATACCCAGGTTTCCAACTCAGACACTAAGCACAAAATGAAAAGCATCCGGGGAAATGAACAGAGACATTGAGTAGAATCACCCTATCTTATTTATGGTGAAAATAATGGTACAGATAAAACTTACTCCATTCATAAATGATTAAAAAGCATAGATAACCTAGAAGTAGAAATCTATAAACATGTTGCATTAAACAATGTAGATATTAAAAGCAAAAATCAAATGAACACATGTTGAAATTCACAAAACAGAAGAAAGCTTTTGCAAAACTTCCTTTGTATTCCCCACAATACACAAAGCTATCCATGAAGAGTACTGAAGATAGAAGATGACAGAATAATATGGGGGGAAAGTTGTAATGATTATAATTAAGTTCATTTATCTAGCTTTAAGGTTACTTGGTAATAAGTCCCCACCCATACCTTTCTGTTTTCTGAAACATTCTGTGTTCACATAGACTTTTATTTTAAAGTTGTTTGTTGTTGTTGTTGTTACTCTTTGACTATCTCTTCTGTGTTTGTTGCCCTATTTTTTCCTCAGGCCCAATTGATCACAGACTGGAAACTGAAACCATGAGCCAAAATAAACCTTTCCTCACTTTAAATTTATTATCTCAGATATTTTGTCACAGCGATGGAAGACTGACTAATACAGCTTTCATAACAAATAATCATAGATTTAGTAGCTGAAGGCCCATTTATTATCTAACTGTTCTGTATGTGAAAAGGTCTGGCATAGCACATCTCAGTTGTTTTGATTTTCAGGATTTACAAGGCTAAAACCAACATTACTACAGAAATATATCCCCTTCTGTTGGCTCTAAGAATGGATCTGTTGTCAGGCCAATTCAGGTTGTTGGTGAAATACAGTACTTCACAGCAGAAAGACTCAGTTTCCTGCTGCTTCCATATCACTTGGGAGTTTTTGTCAGCTTCCAGAGGACAGTCACAGTCCTTAGCTTATACTCTTTTTGTTGCACTTTCAAAGACACTAATGAGGGCTAGAATCGTTTTCATACTTAAAATGCCCGTGTTCACCCCTCTGCTCCTTCTGTCTGCCTTCTTCTCCTGTACCTCACTGACTGACTGATTTTGTATTCCTCTTCTACAATTAACAGCTCATATGATTATATTGTACTCACCAAGATAGTTCAAGATAATCTCCCTCTTTTTAAGGCCAGATGATAAGTGACCCCTATTATGTCCTCCAAGTTCCTTTAAATCAGTACTTAGATTAGTATTTGATTGGACCTAAGTGAGCAGAAATCTTGAGGGAACAGCTTTAGAATTTTTCAGATAATAATGTTCAGCAAAGCTCCCACTTTGAACAAATGCTGATTTGTTCCTTTAATATAAATATGCGAATCACAGATTCCTTGATAGCTGGAAGCTTGCAGAAAGTAGATTTAAATAGGGCAAATTACTGATCATTTACAAATGTAAAGGCTGAAATGATTTTGCTGTTTAAATATCAGTTCCATTCAGAGCCAACAATCACAGAAGGTGACTAAGTGGTTAGAAAAAAATCAATACATTCCTTGAGTGATGCCAAGTTAGAAGGGTCATATATCGTGTGCATGGCTTATGAGAAATGGATGGGAAGACTTGTACAGTATATTGACCATTTTGCCTTTGAAACATAGCCATCAGTTATAATGGTCTCTTCTGCAGAAGAAGCAGATTTATGATAGTGATTGGAGAGGAGGGGTACAAGATTTTACTAAGCTTTGACTTGGAGCCAGGAATCACTGGGTCACTTTCACAGTCATTCTGTCCATTGACTTTATGTGTGAGCAGAGAAAGGGGTTCTGTATTTCCCTTTCCAGCTTGAAAGAGCAAAGGAAGAAGAGGAGGGGAGGAAGTACAATAGGAAGTCCAGCAGGCTCAGTTGGCCAGGTGTAGCCAGGAGACTTTTTATCTTAGGAGTCTAGGAGGTAACAGCAATCTGTATTATGAATGGAAAAAAACAGAGATGTTCATTCTTGCAGATGCTAGAAGGATACCTTGTGATTCCTCACTTTTATATTGTTTCCCACTTGAATAATGCACACCCAAGTTCTTCATCATTGTGAAAAGATAGCTTGCTACTTTGTCTTTTTTTTAAAGAAATTTCAGCTGGGGAGCCTATGTCATGGTTTTAAAACAGGAGAAACTGGAGGCAAGATATTTTTTCCTTTAGAACCTTAAGCAAAATGAGGATGTTTAATTTTTAAATATAAGTATGGTTTTACAAACTGTTGTGACTTACTTGTTTGTTCCCTTTAGAAAAGGCCTATGGCTCTGGCCACATGTGTTTTGGAGAGAGAACTGGGGCACCCCCAGGGAAGTACTGCATTACCGAGAGACATTTCATTATTCTGAGTCTCAGTTTTCTCATTATTTTTTAGTGCGAAGATTAGAACTAAAAAAAAAAAAAATCTGTGGCTAGTAACTACTGTTTAGGAAACTGACTGGAAAAGGGACTAATTTCCTGAGAATTTCTATGTCCAAATGTAACCATTAAAAACTGAATATCACTTCTATTGTATATCATCTCTTAAAACACGTGCAAATAGTGATATAGGGGGTTGAAACTGCCCTATTTTTTTTCCTCAGGCCCAAATGACCATGGAATTTTTTTTCTGCCACATTCTCACTCACATCTGTTCTGTCATCTTCTTCATTTAGCTGCAATTATCTATTTTGAATGTCTTATGTAATTCATTATGTTGTACTACCAGAAAACACATGATAATTTCCTCTTTCTATGTCCATAATGTTAGTTGCATTTGCAAAATTCCTTTGTAATTCAACCCAATGTAGGCAGCCTAACATAATGCCATGAAACCCAAGAACCCATACTTCCGAGGAATTATGGCATGGGTAGCTTTGCCTGACAATACTCTGCCTACCCCAGCAATATAATCTCACCTAGTTTGAACTGAACTCACTGATTTGAATTGAGAGTACTTACTGTATTAATATATACAATTTAATGTGAATTCGCAAACATATTGCTTAGTAAAGTTGATAAAGAGGAGCTGGTCCAGATACTTCTGGAAGTATCATGTAATATACTGACACCATGTTACCTTTTAATCTAAATATTCTGAATTCCAAAACATATCTGAATTCCATAAAGTATAAATCTGTATTTCACTGACTAGTCCTTGGTATTTAATCTTTTCCCTGGTTATATATTTA